>JAODAL010070863.1:0-15751 GCA_025379985.1 Phyllomedusa bahiana
GCAGTTTTTTGGTCTGTGAAAATTTTTTTTGGGTTATTTTTGGGGCCCACTCATCCATGTGAAAGGCACTCTCAACCAATTTGGGTATAAATCCATCTTTTCAGATCATGTACACCCATACATGCTGATTGTCTTCCCTGGGGTGGATGAGATCTTCTAGCAGGACAATGCAACATGTAACTGACTGGAAATTCTTGACATTGGTTGGAAGAGCATGACCAAGATTTCCCTAATTCCCTGGACTTGAACCCACCTTGGTCGTCGTAATTGCTCTGTGGATTCTCCCCCACGCACCCTCCAGCAGCTGTGGGATGCAGTCAACATGGATCCAGATACCTTTAACAACCTACCAGGCCTTATTGAGTCACTCCCAACCTGTCCAACTACTGTCCATGCTGTCCGCAGCAGTTACTCTGGATATTAGCTGGTGGTCCTAATAATGTGACTGTGTAACATTTTATACAAAATCCAAATGACCTAACCAATCTTTATTTACAGTAATGCTTTTACTAATATTTTATTGTCAGGTTTAATATAAATTGAAATCTCATGTAATTATGAATGAAGTGAAATATCCATAAGACATCTGTAGGAGGGGAGGGAGCTTCCTATTGAGAGATTAAATGATCGTGGCCTAAAAACAAAAGTGGATATGTAAACGGTCTGAAATCTAAGAGCATAAACAAGGCTTTTGGATTAAGACTCATTTACATACAGTGAGTCCAAGCTAAAAACAGAGAGAATTTGGCTCTGATTGCTAAGTTCTTATATCGCAGCCTCTCTCACAAGACAATGAGATTTATGTGACTCCTACCAGCTGGCAGAACATCTATTCAGACTCTCAGGACACTAGACAGTTCGCTCCAGGGCAAAACTGCTTTTAATACCACATGTAGCTGGCCATTGCACTTCATTCAATTAAACTGCTTTCTCGCTTTTTTTAAGCACATGACATAATCTGCACTTCTCCAAAGACTTACGTTATAAGCGGAGAGGAAATGTGATGAACCGTCTCCTCCCTGCAAATAGACAGAAAAAATGTAGAAGGGAATAATTGTAATTTGATTTTAGCAAAGTTTTTATGGTGCCCATTGTATACTTGTTTTCTGTTGGCTTATGGATAATAATTGTTGTGTACTAGTATCATGTCTTTCATCTAGATCAGGGGTTCCCAAACTCCAGTCCTCACGCCCCACCAACAGGTCATGTTTCTGGCTTTCCTTAGCAGTGTACAGGTGATATAATTATGCTGCACAGGTGACTTAATTATAGTCGGTGCATTCTGTGGGAGATCCTGAAAACATGACCTGTTGGTGGGGCGTGAGGACTGGAGTTTGGGAACCCCTGATCTAGAGTTATTCAAGATCAGGGATGGGACAACTAGTGGACAGAGCAAGGCGACTGCCTAGGGCACCTTCCTTTCCCTCTCAGTATGTGATCATCTATGGAACAGACTCATAAGCTGGCCACCTCCATACACAGGGGAGAGACGTGGGTGTTACAATCAGCACCTGCCCTCAGCAACTCCGGTCCCAGCCTTTTAACTGCTTAGATGCTGCAGTTAATGCCCTCTCCCGCCTCCCAAATGGCTCCCCTGTGACGCAATCACAGGGTGCCAACCGGCAGTCATGGCAGCTTTGAGCCCTATAATGGCCTTCAGGACTGCCATCTTACTACCCCTATTATAACCTGCCAGAGACCAAAAGCAGTGTGTAATAGGGGAGCTGTATCTGCACACAATTATGTAGTATATTAGTATTTTAGAATATTGTATAAGTGTTTATATCCCCTATTGGTCAAGTGCCTTAGGGGGAATAAAACTACAAGTTTAAAAAAGAATGAAAATTTTCATCCCTCTTTCCCCATTTTACCAATAAAAAATTCAAATAAAAATATATAACATAATTGGAATTACCACATCTGTAAAAGTGTAATCTATTAATATATGAACTTATATACCCCACACAGTGAATGCTATAAAAAAATACCCAACACCAAAATTTGTGGGGTTATTTTGGTTACTTTGGCTCCCCAAAAACTGGAATAAAAAGTCACAGGTATTTAATTGATACCAATGAGAACCACTTTAAGCCCTCACAGGGACGAAGATGGTAAAATAAAAAAGTTATTATCTCAGAAAATGGCGTGGCACAGTAATTAAAAGAAAAATCATCAGAATCCTATTAAACGGCAGAATAAAAATAACATTGAATTTATGCCGTACTTCCAAAATAGCTGCCTCAATTGTGTTTTTTACCCATTAAATTTAGCTAAGGAGGGCACAGCCGAAGGTGATGTGCTTCAGGTCAGGACCAGGGATTTGATTTTTTTGGGGGGCCATGTGCACATCAGCATAAGGCACCCAAATGCCTTTTCTGGCCCTGTTCCAGATCTGTTTTCCATTGAATTCTGAAACATCCTATTGGACCCCATAATTACAGTCAAACTCTGATTCCAGTAATGGGTCATCCTGTAAATATGTTATCAATAACCAAGAATCACTTTTTAAAGCTCACGATGTTGGGTTGTTTTTTTTTCAAATATTTTTTTTCATTGCTTTGGTTCCTATAAACAGTATTACAAAAATAAGCTGATATAGACTTACCGTACATTAAGGACAAGAAAATGTCACAGAAAGGCAATGCATTTGTACAGAATTTGTACAAAAATACAATAGGCACCCATAAGAAACAAAGGTACATGTACAATAAAACAAGAATCAAGGATATTCCAAAACTGAGGATCCTGAAATATGGGTGAACATGAAGAAAAACAATATACAAAAATGATGGCTAAAGACAGCTTATCCATCTGCAAATAAAGGAGAGATTAATAGTTGATCTACTAAAAAGTTGAAGTCATAGATAACAAACATATTAGAAGAGGGATCTTGAGGGATGATACGAGTAAAGTTGATAGAATTCAATGAAGGTCTAATGATGCTGGAGAACACTGAGACGTCAATGGATGCCAACAAAGCCAACAAGAGGCGAAGGGTTCTCCCATCAACAACAATTGGGTTGCAGTAAAAGATTAGGATGTAAATGTGAAAAGCAAATGGAAGAAGGCCGTCCAGTGGTACCAAGTCCTTACGTTCCTACAGCCACCAGGCTATGGGCAATCAGTTTCTTTATGTGTTGAGTATAGGGAATTTCTGCAAACCATCCCCATATTAATGCTTGACTAGGAGACTTGCAATGTCATGACATTTTTTTTTCTTTTTGAATCCCAGCTACGTAATGAGATAAATTAACTCTTTGGCCTAACCTCAGCAAAAATGTTATGTGTTAACAAACCTTTAGGAAATAATAGAAATTTGCTGTTTTTCAGCAGTTTTGTCTTTACAGGACTGTCTGCATAGCAGTGATTTGTAGTTGTTTTTTTACTCGGTTTGCGGATCTTGAAAAACCAACTGTAAACCATTTCCATAGAAAATCTGAGCTGTAGTCTACACAGCTTTAATTCTCTGATGGTCATATTTCAAAACGGTTGTTTTTAACAACAAACTTGGAACATGCACAATAATCCTGCTGTGCTGTCCCAGCTATGGCTTCCAATTGTCAACATTCATATTAAATGTGTATTCATGTTATGTCTATTATGCAATGTTTAATATATTATGTTGCTATGTTTTGCTGCCACTCCATGGCCATTGTTTGTAATTGTTTTTTTTGTTAGGATGATGTAACTCCCATAATGCTTTGCTTCATTTTCCTCCTTTTTTTCTGTGAGGTCACATCCTGTCTTGCCTCACTGTAGTCATGACTCATCTTTTCCAACATGTTTTCCATAGAGCTGAATGTTGGAGAATTTATATTGAACCACATGATTGTAACCTCTCCTGGTGATAACTCCAAGGTAACGGTGAATAAACTACCCTGAACTAGTGTCCATTGCATCCTCCTTACTGGAGCTCCATATGCTTTGGCAGGGGTTTAATATAGCAAGTTCACTATCTACCAAATGCTTGCGCAGAGACTTCTCACAACCCTTCAGGGATCTCTCGAACGTACATTGGCGGCAGTATTTCACTCGGAAAATAGTTGACTATTGTACTATTCAATGCAATGGGACGGATGAAATCCGAATAACCATCCCAAATACTATGCAAAAAATGAAAACCGACTGTAAAATGCTGGTTGGATTCTAATTCAGAATTGCCATGTGGATACGGCCTAATATCAGTTATCTTTAGGATACAGACTATTGTCACATGACTAATTAAAACAGCCATATACGTTTGATGAATGTTTGCCGAAACTGTCAATTTGGGGCTGAAGCATCCAACCAACTAATTTGTACGGTGGCTTCACAACTCTACCCTGACAGCAGATGTCTAGGGTAAAAAGGATCTGCAGATTTCAACATGACTGATGTTCTTGTTCTCAAGACCAAACCCCTTTTCTGGCTGAAACAGCACCACAATTTTTTTCTGTACAATTATCAAAGTAGATAAGCCTCCACCAAAATTGTCTCCCAACAACTTATTTCCCCCTCTGTTTTGCAACTACATGCAGAAGTCAAGTGTGCTTGTGCATGAAGGGGTCGAAATGGACAGCTGTCTGTCGACCATGCTATCTAATGTGTAATGTGTATAGCTAGCCCAAGGGTCTAATTACATCTATTCTATTGCATTGAGCCTATGATATGATATGTTGCAATTGAGGCCCTATGGACTTCAAGTTATGTCTCAGACACAATATATAAATATACAGAATAAATATGATTACACACACATGTATATTTAATGTGTGTGAGTTTGCGTTACACATATATAAGTTTTAGTGCAAACATAAGTCCCTAATCTACCATGTGCCTTTTTAATATTCAAATGTCTTATTGTATGGCAGAGGGCCTTTTGGACTCCCATAAGCATCAAGGCCTTGTGCTATGGCTACTTTCTGCAACTCCAGTCCATATAGCCCTGTGTAGTGCTCTATATGTATACAATCTAATTTAACAAGTAATAAAAGAAGCCCTAATTTTTAAAATGTGCAACAAAAACCTAATAAAAATGGATGAGAAGAAACTCCTCCATAAGTAAGTACTTGTGGACAATTAACGTAATACTCACATCTCCGGACCATAGTATCAGTTGATACTAAGATTTTAATATAGAATTCTATATAAAGAATAAACTCGGAAAACGAAACGTCCAGACTGAGATATTCCATGAGTTTCCCTATCTATGTATCACAAGAAGTAATTATACTATCATCAAAAATCCAATCAAAGCACAATCCGTTGTTTTATGAAGTAAAGGTCTCAAATTACAAACCCACAATCAATAAAAAAGAAGAAAAAACTCTAATATGTGCAGATCAAAGTCCAACAAAAATGGAATGAAATACAGGTTTTGTGAGAGGACGGAGAAGAGCCACAAATAGCAGGAGGAGGAAGGAAGACATTCCAGAATGAAGGATTGTCCTTCAACTTGGCAATGATCAAAAGGCAGAGCCGGGTTTTCATCTTTTATGATGTCTGGTGGGGAGAAAGAAAGGAAAAAAATATATCACATTTTTTATTATTCAGATTGGTATCTTTAGGCTTTTAACCTCTCTTCTTCTCAGGGAGTGAGAGGAGGAAATGTCAGTAATACGAGGGAATGAGCCGTTTCCTGACAAGCGTTAATATCTGAACTTTTGAGTTTTTGGAAAAGAGGTAAAATGAAACAAAAGATGCAGTCATCTTGAAGGTGGGCTGAAACTATAACCTCCTGCAAGGAGGATCGTAGCTCATAAACATGTTGTTAAAACAAAACTTACAGTTCTATCTAATGGCCCATGGACAAGAGCAGAATTTTATAAAAGCCTATCGGTTTGTCACATTGCAAGACCCAGCATGCCTCCAGAAAGGATATAATATTATAATTATAAATGCAATACCTATGTTGATTTCAATTGTTTTTTTTCCCTCATTACTAGTGATGAGCGATTTATTATCGACAAAGTTGAAATCGGCACAGTTTTTATGTTGAATCCAAATTTTTAATCATACGATAATTTAGGTTAAAATCTGTGCATTATCTATTAAGATCGCTGCCAATTCTTCGGCGCTACATCCTGTCCATTTTGGCGGCCGCAAATCAGCTTACCCGAATTGAAGCAGGGTGAGATGTTAGAGCGGACTTCATGACTGGGATGTGTAAGGTTGCGATTAGGCTTGGAAAAAATCACATGACCTCCCCGTTTTAACATAGAACAGCCCTTCCTGTTCCAGCCTCCAGTGTCACTCAGCGTCCTCAGAGCAAGAAGGAACGTGCGCTCTGCCTGTACCAAACAGCTCAGCGAAATTATTCTATTTCTTCACAGAGAAAGCTCTACTGTAGCTGTGATTCCTTACAACTAGTTAGATTTTAGAGATGGAAGAGTTTATGAAGTTAGTCGCAGAATTTTTAAAGAGCATCTACCGCTGTAAAGTCACGGGGGGGAGGGGAGCGGAGGGGGGGACCCGCGTGGCGAACACAGACAAGCTCCTATTAGAATACTGGATAAAGTTCACAAGACTTATGTAGACATTGTCACTGCAATATGCTTTATTATTAAATTTTCTATTGAAAATATTTCCTGGATATTGGGCAGCCTGAACTTAAATTAGGGATACACAACTTTTCAAGAACTGCAGGTCTCTTTGTTAGGGTTGCAAAACCTCCACTTTAATTATCAGTATACATTTCAGATAGGTATTCTTTTTCATTTTTGCCCCATTTTTTCCACTATGTTGATAATCCACCTGCAGTTAAATTAGAATCCAGCAATTTTGAGCAGCCACAGGTTGATAGTGCCAAATTACCTTGCATTAACCGAATACATTATCAGAACGTGTTTTTTGAACTTTGGCGCACTACAGCTTGTTACATGAGGCTCCTTGCACTTAAATGTTGAATACAAGCAAATTTTGTAGTCACCACAGGTGAATTGAAAGGTGCCAACAATACCTTTTATTATCCGAATAAAATTATAGATACGTGTTTTTTGCACTTTTGTTTGCCCAGTCCCAAGGATTTGATTGATAGAGCCACCTGCAAGTTCAAATTGAAACTCACAATTGAGTAGATTTTACCACAGGCTGAAATTGAAAGGTGCGCAAAAAAAACCTTTTAATATCCGATACATTACAATACGTGTTTTTTTCACATTTGGCGAACTACAACAGCTTTGATCATTGGAGGCAACCTTGCACCTAAATGTAAGTACTGGCGAATTTTGTTAGTCACCACAGTTAAATTGATAGTTGCCAAAAAAATACCTTTTTATTATCCCGAATACATTACAGATACGTGTTTTTTTGACTTTGGCGCACTACAGCTTTGTTCATTGAGGCAAACCTTGCACTTAAATGTGAATAACTCTGCAATTTTGTATTCACCACAGGTAAATTGATAGGTGCCAAAAAAATACCTTTTATTATCCGAATACATTTACAGATACGTGTTTTTTTTTACTTTGGGGCGCACTACAGCTTTGTTTCATTGAGGCACCTTGCACTAAATGTGAATAATGCAATTTTGTAAGTCACCACAGGTTATTGAAAAGGTGCCAAAAATACCTTGATTATCCGAATAAATTTCAGATATGTGTTTTTTTGACTTTGGGGCGGCACTACAGCTTTGTTCATTGAGGCACCTTGCACTTAAATGTGAATACTGCAATTTTTGTAGTCACCACAGGTGAATTGAAAGGTGCCAAAAATACCTTGTATTATCCGAATAAGATTTTCAGTATATGTGTTTATTGAGACGTTTTGGCGCACTACAGCTTTGTTCATTGAGGCACCTTGCACTTAATGGGAAGATACTGCCAATTTTGTAGTCACGCACAGGTGAAATTGAAAGGTGCCACAAAAAATACCTAGTATTATCCGAATAAATTCAGATACGTGTTTTTTTGACTTTGGCGCCTACAGCTTTGGTTTCTTGAGGCACCTTGCACTTAAATGTGAATACTACTTGCAATTTTGGTAGTCACCACAGGTGAATATGATAGTGCCAAAAAAATACTTTTTAATATCCGTATACATTACAGATACGTGTTTTTTTACATTGGCCACTACAAGCTTTGTTCATTGAGGCACCTAGCACATAAATGTGAATACACAATTTTTGTTAGTCACCACAGTGAAATTGAAAGCTTCCCAAAATACCGTAAATTAACCGAATACATTTCAGATAACGTGTTTTTTTCCACTTTGGTTGGCGCGGCCACTATTGTTGAAAGATCTACTTTGCGTTAATTTGAATACAGTCAATTTTGTAGAGTCGCCACAGTGAATTGATAGGACCAAAAAATTACCTTTTTATTATCCGAATGACATAACAGATAACCCGTGTTTTATTCACTTTTGGCCCATCCAGATTTGTTTGATAGAGCCACCTTGCAGTTAAATTTGGAATCCAGCAAATTGTGTAGTTTACCACAAGTTGAATTGATAGGTGCCAAAAAATACCTTTATTATCCGAATACATTACAGATACGTGTTTTTGACTTTGGCGCACTCACTGCTTGTTCATATGAGCAACCTTGCACTTAAATTGAATAACTGCAATTTTGTAGTCACCACAGGTGAATTGAAAGGTGCCATAAATACCTTGTATTAACCGAATAAATTTCAGATAGTGTTTTTTTTGACTTTGGCGCATCTACAGCTTTGTTCTTGAGGCACCTTGCACTTAAATGTGAATACTCAATTTTGTAGCACCACCCAAATGTTAATTGAAAGAGTACCAAAAATACCTTGTATAATCCGAATAAATTTCAGATACGTGTTTTTTGACTTGGGCGCACTACAGCTTTGTTCATTGAGGCACCTTGCTCTTAAATGTGAAAAACTACAAATTTTGTAGTCACCACAAAGGTGAATTGATAGGTGCCCAAAAATACCTTTTATTATCCGAATTACATTACAGATACGTGTTTTTTGACTTTGGCCGCACCACAGCTATGTTTAAACATTGAGGCACCTTGCACTTAAATGTGAAATACTACAATTTTTGTAGCACCAACAGGAGAATTGATAGGTGCAAAAAATACCTTTTAATTATCCGAATACATTACAGATACGTAGTTTTTTTGACTTTGGCACACACAGCTTTGTTCATTGAGGCACCTTGCACTTAAATGAGAATACTGCAATGTTGTAGTCACCACATGTGAATTGATAGTGCCAAAAAATACCTTTTATTATCCCGAATACATTACAGTATACGTGATTTTTGACTTAGCCGAACTACAGCTTTGTTCATTGAGGCACCTTGCACTTAAATGTGAAACAGCAATTTTGTAGTCACCACAGGTGAATTGAAAGGTGCCAAAAATACCATTGTATAATCCTAATACATTGCAGATACGTGTTTTTTTCAATTTGGTGGGCGCAGGCCAGCTTTTTGTTGATAGATCTACTTTGCCAGTTAAAATTTGAATACAGCAATTTAGGCAAGGTCGCCACAGGTGAATTGATAGGTGCCAAAAAAGTACCTTTTTAATAAACCGAATACATTACAGAAAACGTGTTTTATTTGCACATTTGCCCAGTCCAGATTTGTTGATAGAGCCACCTTGCAGTTAAATTTGAATCCAGCAATTGTGTAGTTACCACAGGTGAATTGAAAGGTTCCAAATATTACCTTTTTTTATCCGAATACAATTACAGATACATTTTTTTTGCACTTTTGCCCATTCCATTTTTGTTTATAGAGCCACCACCTTGCAGTTAAATTTGAATCCCAGCAATTGTGTAGTTACCACAGGTGAATTGATTAGGTCCCAAAAAACACTTATTAATATCCTGAATACATACCAATACGTGATTTTATTTTGCACTTTTTGCCCAGTCCCATGATTTGTTGAATAGAGCCCCCTGCAGTTAAATATAAATCCAGCAATTGTGTAGTTACCACAGGTGAAATTGATAGGTGCCAAAAAAAACTTTTATTATCCAAATACATTACAGATACGTGTTTTTTGCACTTTTTGCCCATCCAGATTTGTTGATAGATCCACCTTGCGTTAAATTTGAATCCAGCAATTGGTAGTAACCACAGGTGAATTGATAGTGCCAAAAAATACCTTTATTATATCCGAATACATCACAGATTGTGGTTGTTTCACTTTTGGCGCAGGGCCAGCTTTGGTTGATAGATCTACTATGCAGTTAAATTTGAATACAGCAATTTTGTAGTCACCACAGATTGAATTGATAGTGCCAAAAATACCTTTTATTATCCGAATACATTTCAGATACGTGTATTTTTTCACTTTGGCTCAGGCCAGCATTGTTGATTCAGATCTACTTTGCATTAAATTGAATCCACAGCAATTTTGTTTTGATTTGAGGGATTTGAGAATAGCCTGTGATTTGCCGTCTTTTATAAGAGACTTTTCCAAAACTCTTCCATACCTTCTCAAATTTTTTTATTTTCTGAAATTCCTAGCAAAAATTCAGGTTGTAGATCGAGCAAAGAGGGGGGTAGGACAATGGAGGTTAGAGACGAGAGAAGGGCTCCTTCCAGAGCTGCTACAACACCAAGCCAGCGGAATCTCAGTTCAGGACCGTCAGGCCTGTCCTCGCTGGTCAGGGCCCTGTGAATCTCAGTCCTTCAGTGGTTAATGCAACCTGCATCCAGCAGTCTTCACCTCCTCATCCCTCCCCCAGTCACGGCCACAAATGTTCGTCATCAGCATCACCAGCATCGTCCAACATGAAGCAGCCCAAATGTCAATTCGTGTACCCACCACTGTTGATATCCAATTTCTGAAGACCTCTTTGATGACAAAATGGCGGTTGACGATGATAAGAACTGTGAACGTGGGTCAGAAGGCATGTTAAAAGATCAAGAGGCCAAAGAGGATGATTTTACTCTGATCTGAACGCCCAGTTAACTGATGCCATCAGAGGAGGAAAGGAAGCTGGTCAATCGGCGAAAATCCGGCGGTCAGCAAAAAGCCTTGCAGTCCCTCTTGCTTGTAGCCCGCAGCTCCTGTTGCAGAATTTCAACGACGAAAATCACTGTGTTGATGATATGATGACGACATTAGCGGATCCAACGTGGTCTTTTCAGCAGAATTAGCAGCCGACGCTTCATCCCTGTACGAGGAGGAAGACGATGGGGTTATGGTCCTTTCTGTACGGGTTCCCCATCAAAAAGGGAGATAGGCTGTCCGCAGAAGTCCGCTGATATGATTCCGCCAGCCACGGCAAGCGCAAACCCCGCCTCCTCGCTATCGCCGTCAAAAAAGGTCCGGACCTCTCAAGCCGGGTCCTTCTTTGAGCAAGCCTCTGAATCACCCATGGCGATGTCATATGCCGCCCCTTTGCCGTAAAGCGCATAATTTAGAGGCAAGAACATTAGGTGGTTTAAAACCACCACCAACGACGTCTAGTCACAAGCGCGAATGCATGCGTTGAAATGGAGTGCAACACATGGCCAAAAAAGGCCATACCGACGCCGGCCCTCCCCACCACTCACTGTCACAACCCTCTTCTCCCGCCTCCTCCTCCGCCAACCACCAAGCCGTTCCTCATCTGCCCATCGTCATCAGAGTCATGATCAAAGGGATCAGCCTCCGCTTCACCTCCACCGTCCCCGAGTTACCACCAGCCACCACCAGAGACCCATCCTACCACCCCTTCACCTTCCGTCCAGTATTGACGACCAGCACGCCGTATCAGCGGCCAGACTAGCAGCCAGCCTTATGTCTTCCAGGTTTTGGGGCAGAAGAAACACCTTAAACCCAAACCATCCCAAGCCAAAGCCATGGTGATGTCGGCTTTGCCAGGTTGGCCTTGGAAATGTTGGCCTTCCGTCCTGGTGGACACAGTGGTTCGCCACTTCAGGCCCTTGTATGCCCCCAATACGATGCCGATCAGGCATTTTCTTTGCCAGAAAAGCCATCACCTTGCACCTGGCAGCCACATGTCATCTAAATGTTCAAGCGCGTCGCTGGTCTGCATCTGTGCCGGAAAAGTCATTGTCCTCCGGACACATGGACTAGTAAGCATGCCATGGCTACGATATATCTCTGTGACAGGCTCACTGGGTGAGCTAGGGTGGATTGTCTCTGGGGGGTGACGGTGCTCTCAGCTCGGGCGCACGCTCTTCAAAACTCAGGGTTTGTGCAGGGTTCTTTTACCCCAAGTCCTCTGGTTGGGCATCACGTGCCCAGTGGAAACCAGGCCGTGTTGTGAAATTAATCTATCTTGGAGACCTTCCACACACAGCTCAGGAGCGTATGGATGGCTCTCCGCAACGAGACCGTGCGCTTGGCTGGGTGCCAAGAACCTTTGTGCCACCAAGGTGGTGTGCGGTTAGGGGCGAAATTGATGGACGCCTTAAGATCGATAGGCTGGAGCACATCCCTTGCCTGGCACATGTCATGAACCTTGTCGTCCAGAAATTTCTTAAGAGCTACCCGGGTCTGGACTGCCTGCTGAGGAAGGCTCGAAGTCTAAGTTCGCACTTCCGCCGTTCGCACCCTGCTTCGTCCCGCCTGGCTGCGTTGCAGCGTCAGCTCGGCCTCCCCTTCAACCGTCTCATTGTTGACGTGGCAACACGCTGGAATTCCACCCTCCACATGCTCCAGCGATTGTGGCAGCAGCGCAATGCCATTACGCAGTACGAAGTGACACATGGCCTGACAAGCACCGGAGCGGACCTCGGGATGTTGAGCCACCGAGAGTGGAGGCAGCTGAAAGAGCTCTGCACCATCCTTTCCAGTTTTGAAGACGCCTCCTTAATGGTCAGTGCGGACAATGCCCTTGTCAGCATGAGCATTGTGGTGATCTTAGTTCTGGAACGATAGTTGGACACTCTGAAACAACAGGTCCCGCCAGCGACGGAGAAGGAGACGGACACAGATGCAGACACGGAGCCTTTCTCTCCGTCAAATCCACAAGGCCCGACAGTTTCACAATTTCATTGGTCTTCATTAGGCAGTGGTTCGGGGTCCAGAGCTAGTGCAAGGTGGCGCATCAGCTCTCAGGGTGCATCATCTCAGGCAAGTCAGGGCTGTGTTGAAGCTGTGCCGGAGGCAGCGAGAGCAGGAGGAGGAGGTATTCCTAGACACCGACTTTACCGACGCCCCTGCCTTGTAAAGAGGTTGGCGCGAATTTGAGGCGGAGGAGGAAGATAGGAAGATCAGTTTGCTAGTGCCCCTCGACCCAGAGGCTTGGGAAATCAAGGCTCCATCTCTCACATGAGTGCTTGGATGCTCCATTTCCTCCAACATGATCCTCGCATTAAGGCCATCAAAATGAACAACAGTTACTGGGTGGCCACCCTCCTGGATCCCCGTACAAAACAAAACTCAGCACTTCCTTCCACCCACCCAAATAGAGAGTAAAATGCAGGAAAATGGAGACCTTGCTGATTGATCAACTGAGACATCTGTTGCGTCTGCCTCACGTTCCCCAAATGTCACGGTGGAACAACATCAGCGACGTGACAGCAGTAGAGTGCCAATGAGGCGTAGCGGCAGCAGCAGCAGCAGGCAAGGTGGCAGAAGCCTAATGGGTGACCTCTGGCAATCTTTGTTTACCACCTCACCAATGCATGCAATGCAGGGCACACATCCAACACACAGAGACCAGCTTAAGATCATGGTGCACGACTATCTGCGTCTCAACACCGATGTTTTTGTATGTGTTCCGGACCCAATAGACTTCTGGGTATCCAAAATGGAGGAATGGCCCGAGCTGGCTCGTCACGCCATAGAGGTGTTGTCCTGCCCAGCAGCCAGCGTTATATCTGAGCGGACCTTCAGCACAGCTGGAGGAGTCATTACAGACAAACGCATCCGGCTTTCCACAGATAATGTGGATCGTTTGACTTTCCCATCAAGATGAATCAGCATGGATCTCTGATGATGTTGTGGCCCCAATTGCCGAGGTCACCGATTAGTTGCCGGTCTACTTCACATTCCTCTTCAAACAGAAATGGTCCTCTTGAAAAATGTTTTTTAAAATGATAATTTCTTACTGAAATTTTTATTCTCTTTTCCCAACAGTTCATTTTGCTGGTTTTGCTGTGAGGAGACTGTAAAAGACAGCAAGGTTTTATGATAAAACCGTATTACATTTACTCACTTTAAATCTTAAAGTTTTCGCATTGTCAATGGTTTTGAGGTCAAGTTCTAATGAGATACAGCTATAATTATGGTCCTTTGGAACAGAAATGTGGCTTTTAAGTGGCATTTCTCCCTCACAATTTTTAATAGTGGCTGAGAAGTCATATTTATAATTTTTTGGGTCATGACTGGAGATACAGCAATAATCATGGTCCTTTGGAACAAAATGTGGCTTTTAAGTGGCATTTCTCCCTCACAATTTTTAATAGTGGCTGAGAGTCATATTTATAATTTTTTGGTCATGTAGCTTGAGATACAGCAATAATCATGGTCCTTGGGAACAGAAATGTGGCTTCTAAGGGGAATTTCTCCCTCACAATTTTAACAGTGGCTGAGAAGTCATTTTTATAATTTTTTGGGTCATGCTGCTTTGAAATGCAGCAATACTACAGGTCCTATTATAAAAAAAAATTTGTTTCTAACAGACATTTGTTTTTCACAATTGTTCAAAGTGGCTCAAGGGTCATGCTTTGAATTTTTGGGGCATTTTGCTTTGAAATGCAGCTATACTACAGGTCCTATTATAAAAAAAAATGTTTGTTTCTAACAGACATTTGTTCTTCACAATTGTCCAAAGTGGCTCAAGGGTCATGCTTTGAATTTTTGGGGCAATTTTGCTTTGAAATGCAGCTATACTACAGTCCTATTATATAAAAAAAGTTGTTTCTAACAGACATTTGTTCTTCACAATTGTTCAAAGTGGCCCCAAGGGTCATGCTTTGAATTTTGGGGCATTTTGCTTTTAAATGCAACTATACTACAGGGCCTATTATAAAAAAATGTTTTTCTAACAGACATTTGTTCTTCACAATTGTCAAGAGTGGCTCAAGGGTGATGGTGCTTTTAGAAACAGGAATAGGTAGGACACGTTAATGGACACATATTGCAAAATGACTTGTTTTTGCAAGATCTTTAACATGCTATCAATCCCTGTATTGAGACAACCCTTTAATACAATTAAATAAAGAGAAACAAAGACATGGGTGGGATTCCATCCTATTTTAAAAATGTGTTTTCTAGAATTAAAGTACTAAAAAACTTGCATGTACAAAATAGCTGTTAAAAAAATTCCTCTGAATTGTATAAGGTGTCATGGGGGCCGCGGGCACCGCTGCGCCCCGCGGTCCCCCTCTGCCGGCAGGGCTCCTGGCGCGGGTGCCGTGGCTGCCCGCGCCCATCTCCCTGCTGCCCGGGCTCTCGGCGCGGGTGCCGCGGCTGCCCGCGCCCATCTCCCTGCTGCCCGGGCGAAGGCACTTACCAGCCACGCTCCGGGGAACGCTGCCCCTGTCGTTTTCCGGCCGCCCCCGCGCGGGGCCCGTTTTCCCTAGGGGCGCGCGCGACGGCTGGTCAGGATTTAAAGGGCCAGCCACCAGAATTGGCTATTGCTGGGCGCTGGTCCTATTTAAGGTACACACCCCCAACACACCTTGCCAGTTCATTTGGTGTGCGTCTAGTTTTGTTTTGAGAGTATTGAGAGTCTGTTCTGATCGCCCGTGTACCATCCTTTGCTACGTTCCTGACCTTGCCTGTTTGCTGCCCGCCCTGACCGTCTGCCTTCCCCCAACCCGAACCTCTGCCGCCTGCCCTGACCTTCTGCCGTCCCCATACGCCTCCGGGGGTTACGATCTGAC
>JAODAL010070864.1:0-15751 GCA_025379985.1 Phyllomedusa bahiana
TTTTTAGTTGCTTTTTCATCAGGCTGCTCCTCTGTAGTGTCTTGTGCCCAGGTGCCCCTTAGTGTTGTGCGCCTCAGGTCTTTTCCTCTGTAGTGTTGTGTGCACTCAGGTTGCTCCTTGTATGTTGTGGGGTGTTTTGGGTCTGCCCCTTTTGTCCTCTGTATGTTGTGCTGCAACTTCGGGGTTGCTCCTCGGTTGTTTTGTTGTGCTGCACTCGGGCTGCCTACTGTAGTTGTGCTGCATAGGTCTGCTTTGTAGTGTATGGTGCCTAGGCGTCCTTTTCTGTGCTGCACTAGGGTCTGTCCTCTTAGTGTATGTGCTTTGCACTCAGGATGCTCCTTTAAATTGTTTGTCGGGACTAGGTCTGTCCTCTTGTTGTGTTTTTCTTCCTCAGGTCTGCTCCTCTGTAGTTTGTGTGCACTCGGTCTGTCTCTGTATGTATGTGCTGCACTAGGTTTTCTCCTCTGTAGGTTTTTTGCTGTTTTGTTTCCCTGGTATGGGCCCAGGTCTGCTCCTTGTAGGTTTTGTGCTGCACTCAGGTCTGCTTCTGTAGTGTATTTTTTGCACCGGTTGCTCCTCTGTAGTGTTGGCTGAAATCGGTCTGTCCCGTTTTGGTATGTGTTGCACTCAGGTAGCTCCTTTTGGGTTGTGTGCATCAGGTTGCTCCTCTGTTTGTTGTTTCTGCCCCAGTCTGTCCTCTGTTTTTGTGCTGACTCAGGTTGCTCCCCTGTAGTGTTTTGCTGCACTAGGTCTGTCCTCGTAGTCTTGGGTGCACTCAGGTTTTTTTGTATGATGTGCTGCACTCGGTCTGTCCTCTGTAGTGTATGTGTGCATCAGGTTGCTCCTCTGTGTCTGTGCTGCACTCAGGTCTGTTCGTAAGGGTTTTGGTCATCCAGGTCGCCCTTATTTCGGGGCCCCCCGGGGGGGGGGGGGGGGGGGGGGGAGCAGCTGTCTCCGCTCGGACATTCCGACCCCTGAATCAGGGCAGCGGGGCGCATCGCTAGATCCCCTCCCCCGGGGGTATATCCCCGCCCCCCCCTGTGTGTCGGGCCTGCCCCCCTCCCCCGGCCCCGGCCAGCGGGCACCCAGCGGGGTCAGGGCAGCAGGACGGACTATTTAGGAACAGTGAGGTTGTCATTAGCTCCTTCCCCCAGCCTCCTCCCCGCGCGCAGGGATATGTGGACAGCTCTCCAGACAGGAAGTGAGCAGGCAGCTTCAGAGGTGCTGGGCTCCGGGCATCTGGGGTGGGCACCCGCTAATGCTGAGCGACCCCTGCCACCTGCAGGACCCCGGCCCCTCATCACAGGGACCCAGAAAGAGGAGGGGGCAGCCTGGATCTGTGCAACAGGTGGGAGGCTCTATGGAGTGATTACATTAATTTTTTCTTTTACTCTATGGGGGGTACATTGTCTGTTCTTGATACTTATGGGGGGATACATTGTATGTTCTGTACTTATGGGGGGATTTCATTGTATGTTCTGTACTTTATGGGGGGGGATACATTTTTATGTTCTGTGCTCTATGGGGGGATACATTGTATGTTCTGTACTCTATGGGGGGGATACATTGTATGTTCTGTGCTCTATGGGGGGATACATTGTATGTTCTGTGCTCTATGGTGGGATACATTGTATGTTCTGTACTCTATGGAGTGATACATTGTATGTTCTGTGCTCTATGGGGGGATACATTGTATGTTCTGTGCTCTATGGGGGGATACATTGTATGTTCTGTACTCTATGGGGGGATACATTGTGTGTTCTGTACTCTATGGAGTCATTGTATGTTCTGTACTCTATGGGGGGATACATTGTATGTTATGTACTCTATGGGGGGATACATTTTTATGTACTGTACTCTATGGGGGGATACATTGTCTGTTCTGTACTCTATGGGGGGATACATTGTATGTTCTGTACTCTATGGGGGGATACATTGTATGTTCTGTGCTCTATGGAGTGATACATTGTATGTTCTGTGCTCTATGGGGGGATACATTGTGTGTTCTGTACTCTATGGAGTGATACATTGTGTGTTCTGTACTCTATGGAGTGATACATTGTATGTTCTGTACGCTATGGAGGGGGTTTCATTGTATGTTCTGTACTCTTTTGGGGGGATACATTGTGTATGTTCTGTACTCTATGGGGGGATACATTGTCTGTTCTGTACTCTATGGGGGGATACATTGTATGTTCTGTACTCTATGGGGGGATACATTGTCTGTTCTGTTCTCTATGGGGGGATACATTGTCTGTTCTGTACTCTATGGGGGGATACATTGTATGTTCTGTACTCTATGGGGGGGATACATTGTATGTTCTGTGCTCTATGGGGGGATACATTGTATGTTCTGTGCTCTAGGGGGGGATACATTGTATGTTCTGTGCTCTATGGGGGGATACATTGTATGTTCTGTGCTCTATGGGGGATACATTGTATGTTCTGTGCTCTATGGGGGGATACATTGTGCCTGTTCTGTGCTCTATGGGGGGATACATTGTGTATGTTCTGTATTCTTTGGGGGGATACATTGTATGTTCTGTACTCTATGGGGGGATACATTGTATGTTCTGTACTCTATGGGGGGATACATTGTATGTTGTGTGCTCTATGGAGTGATACATTGTATGTTCTGTACTCTATGGGGGGGATACATTGTATGTTCTGTACTCTATGGGGGGATACATTGTATGTTCTGTGCTCTATGGGGGGATACATTGTATGTTCTGTACTCTATGGAGTGATACATTGTATGTTCTGTACTCTATGGGGGGATACATTGTATGTTCTGTGCTCTATGGGGGGATCATTGTATGTTCTGTACTTTATGGGGTGATTACATTGTTGTTCTGTTCTCTATGGGGGGATACATTGTATGTTCTGTTCTCTATGGGGGGATACATTGTGTATGTTCTGTACTCTATGGAGTGATACATTGTATGTTCTGTACTCTATGGGGGGATACATTGTATGTTCTGTACTCTATGGGGGGATACATTGTGTATGTTCTGTACTCTATGGGGGGATACATTGTGTATGTTCTGTACTCTATGGGGGGATACATTGTATGTTCTGTACTCTATGGGGGGGATACATTGTCTGTTCTGTTCTCTATGGGGGGATACATTGTCTGTTCTTGTCTTATGGGGGGATACTTTGTATGTTCTGTACTCTAGGGGGGGGATACATTGTGCATGTTCTGTTTCTCTATGGGGGATTTCATGTGTATGTTCTGTGCTCTATGGGGGGATACATTGTGTATGTTCTGTACTCTATGGGGGGATACATTGTGTATGTTCTGTACTCTATGGGGGGATACATTGTGTATGTTCTGTGCTCTATGGGGGGATACATTGTGTATGTTCTGTGCTCTATGGGGGGGATACATTGTATGTTCTGTACTCTATGGGGGGGGATACATTGTGTATGTTCTGTACTCTATGGGGGGGATACATTGTGTATGTTCTGTACTCTATGGGGGGGATACATTGTGTATGTTCTGTACTCTATGGGGGGGGATACATTGTGTATGTTCTGTACTCTATGGGGGGATACATTGTGTATGTTCTGTACTCTATGGGGGGGGGGATACATTGTGTATGTTCTGAACTCTATGGGGGGATACATTGAGAATGTTCTGTACTCTATGGGGGGATACATTGTGTATGTTATGTGCTCTATGGAGTGATCATGGGGGCTGTTGTTTTGTCTTGGAGTGATACATTGATGTTCTGTGCTTTGGGGGTGATACATTGTATGTTCTGTGCTTATGGGGGGATACTTTTTATGTTCTGTGCTCTGTGGGGGGGTCATTGTGCCCGTTGTGTGCTTTGGGGGGGGTACTTGTGTATGTTCTGTACTCTAGGGGGGGTTAATTTTTTGAGTTCTGTACTCTATGGGGGGTAATTGTATGTTTTTGGCTCTATGGGGGGGGTACATTGTATGTTTTGTACTCTATGGGGGGGGGGTAATTGTATGTTCTGTGCTCTTGGGGGGTACATTGTGTAGTTCTGTACTCTATGGGGGGATTCATTGGTTGTTTGTATCTATGGGGGGAATACATTGTGTATGTTCTGATTATGGGGGGGGGTAATTGTGTATGTTCTGTATCTATGGGGGGATACATTGTGTATGTTCGTGCTCTAGGGGGGGGGGTTCATTGTGTATGTTTTGTGCTCTATGGGGGGGAAATTGTTGTTTGTATCTATGGGGGGGGATACATTGTGTTGTTCTGTAATTATGGGGGGGATAAATTTTGTATGTTCTGACTATGGGGGGGGGGTACATTGTGTATGTTTGTACTCTTTGGGGGGGGATCTTGTGTATGTTTGTATCTATGGGGGGATCATTGTGTATGTTCTGTACTTATGGGGGGATACATTGTATGTTCTGTACTCTATGGGGGGATACATTTGTTTGTTCTGTACTCTATGGGGGGATACATTGTGTATGTTCTGTACTCTATGGAGTGATCCATTGTGCCTGTTGTGTGCTCTATGGAGTGATACATTGTATGTTCTGTGCTCTATGGAGTGATACATTGTATGTTCTGTGCTCTATGGGGGGATACATTGTATGTTCTGTGCTCTGTGGGGGGATACATTGTGCCTGTTGTGTGCTCTATGGGGGGATACATTGGCAGTAGTGTCTAACTATTAAGGGGTTGTTCAGAGTTTTCACTCCGTGTTACAAGCGCTTTGTAGATGCGTCTTGGGGACCGACAGGACGGAGCCAGAGACGGATCTAGCAATTAGCAGTGACTTTACTGCGGGCTATTAGGAAGACGCAGCGGCGTTCTCATGAGGGATCATTGACATGCAGTCCTTTCCAAGATGGACCCGAGCAGCGCTTTGGAAACACGCAGCGGCGATCCCTCATCTGAACGCTGCTGCATGTTCCTCAGACCGCAGTGATAATCTCACTACTAATTGCTAGATCCGTCTCTGGCTCCGTCCTGTCGGTCCCCAAGACGCATCTACAAAGCGCGTGAAACTCCATGGGAACAAGTCCTAAGGGGCCGTTCACCCGGCACAGTGCAAATACTGCAACCCCCCCCCCCCCCCCCGCATTGAGATGTTTATATTCTGCCCGAAAAACCAGGCAGAAGAATGAATATGTTCAATGTTTGTCGGAGCGCCGGTGGTCTAAGACCCCTCGAGTGGGGACAAGCCCTAAGAGAGTTTTAAGTTGCCCGGACAGTCTCACAATGCGCCCCATAGTGCTGATCAATGGCTGAAGCTTTCTAGTACTAACCTGCTCACCGCTGCACAATCATAGCACAGGTGCAGATTAAGCCACACCCCTTGTACCAAGGCCACACCCCCTCTATCGAATGAAGTCTCTGGAAACTGTCTAAAACACATAATACAAGTGGTGGCCGCCATGATGTCTGCCGCCTATTGTGCTGCTGCTCCCTTGATGAACCTGCATGTTGCATACTCTCCACGCTGATAGCCGGCATTGGGGGCGGACGGGTTCCTGCTGGGGGCGGGACGGGTTCCTGCTGGGGGCGGGACGGGGTTGATGCTGGGGGCGGGACGGGGTTGATGCTGGGGGCGGGACGGGGTTGATGCTGGGGGCGGGACGGGGTTGATGCTGGGGGCGGGACGGGTTGATGCTGGGGGCGGGACGGGGTGATGCTGGGGGCGGGACGGGTTGATGCTGGGGGCTGGGCGGGTTGATGCTGGGGGCGGGACGGGGTTCTGCTGGGGGCGGGACGGGTTCTGCTGGGGCGGGACGGGGTTGATGCTGGGGCGGGACGGGGTTGATGCTGGGGGCGGGACGGGGTTGATGCTGGGGGCTGGGCGGGTTGATGCTGGGGGCTGGACGGCTTTCTTTGGAAATCTAGATGGGATTTTTATCGTTCTATATTAAGAGCTGTGACTGTAGCAGGCGGCCTCCCCCAACACATTTGGAATAGCTGAGAGTGCTGCTCTGAAGCCCCACTGGGGGTGGTCGCTGTGCGGCAGCTCGGGGACTATCGCGCTTTATCTGATTCTTCCTTCTCTGTCATTTATCTCGCGGCCACAGATGGAGATGATGGGAGGGAGCTCAGTGATTATGGGCTTGTATCTGGGAGGCGACAGTGGTCGGTAATGCAGAGTTGTCCGAATGCTTTGGGCCTCGGTCAACAAAACTGGCAAACACTTTCCTTGTTGCCCATAGCGACCAATCAGAGCCCGTAGCCACCAATCAGAACTTAGCTTTTATGTTTAATATTGCTCTGGAGAAATGAAAGCTAATCTCTGGTTGGCGGCTGTGGGCTCTAGGTGGTTGCTCTGGTTGGCGGCTGTGGGCTCTGGTTGGCGGCTGTGGGCTCTAGGTGGATGCTCTGGTTGGCGGCTGTGGGCTCAGGGTGGATGCTCTGGCTGGCGGCTGTGGGCTCTGGTTGGTGGCTGTGGGCTCTGGTTGGCGGCTCTGGTCTGTGGGTGGTTGCTCTGGTTGGCGGCTGTGGGCTCTGGTTGGCGGCTGTGGGCTCTAGGTGGTTGCTCTGGTTGGCGGCTGTGGGCTCTGGTTGGCGGCTGTGGGCTCTGGTTGGTGGCTCTGGTTGGTGGCTCTGGTTGGCGGCTGTGGGCTCTGGCTGGCGGCTCTGGGCTCTGGTTGGTTGCTCTGGTTGGCGGCTGTGTGCTCTGGTTGGCGGCTGTGGGCTCTGGTTGGTGGATCTGGATGTGGGCTCTGGTTGGCGGCTGTGGGCTCTGGCTGGCGGCTCTGGGCTCTGGTTGGTTGCTCTGGTTGGCGGCTGTGGGCTCTGGTTGGTTGCTCTGGTTGGTTGTTCTGGTTGGCGGCTGTGGGCTCTGGTTGGTTGTTCTGGTTGGCGGCTGTGGGCTCTGGCTGGCGGCTCTGGGCTCTGGTTGGTTGCACTGGTTGGCGGCTGTGGGCTCTGGTTGGTTGCTCTGGTTGGCGGCTGTGGGCTCTGGTTGGTTGCTCTGGCTGGCGGCTGTGGGCTCTGGTTGGTTGTTCTGGTTGGCGGCTGTGGGCTCTGGTTGGTTGGTTGCTCTGGTTGGCGGCTGTGGGCTCCTGGTTGGCGGCTGTGGGCTCCTGGTTGGCGGCTGTGGGCTCTGGTTGGCGGCTGTGGGCTCTGGTTGGCGGCTGTGGGCTCTGGTTGGCGGTTGTGGCTTCTGGCTGGCTGCTCTGGTTGGCAGCTGTGAGCTCTGTTTTGTTGCTCTGGTTGGCGGCTGTGGGCTCTAGGTGGTTGCTCTGGTTGGCGGCTGTGGGCTCAGGGTGGATGCTCTGGTTGGCGGCTGTGGGCTTTGGCTGGCGGCTGTGGGCTCTAGGTGGTTGCTCTGGTTGGCGGCTGTGGGCTCTGGTTGGTTGCTCTGGTTGGCGACTGTGGGCTCTGGTTGGCGGCTGTGGGCTCTGGTTGGTTGCTCTGGTTGGCGGCTGTGGGCTCTGGCTGGCGGCTCTGGGCTCTGGTTGGTTGCTCTGGTTGGCGGCTGTGGGCTCTGGTTGGTTGCTCTGGTTGGCGGCTGTGGGCTCTGGTTGGTTGTTCTGGTTGGCGGCTGTGGGCTCTGGTTGGTTGCTCTGGTTGGCGACTGTGGGCTCTGGTTGGCGGCTGTGGGCTCTGGTTGGTTGCTCTGGTTGGTTGTTCTGGTTGGCGGCTGTGGGCTCTGGCTGGCGGCTCTGGGCTCTGGTTGGTTGCTCTGGCTGGCGGCTGTGGGCTCTGGTTGGTTGCTCTGGTTGGCGGCTGTGGGCTCTGGTTGGTTGTTCTGGTTGGCGGCTGTGGGCTCTGGTTGGTTGCTCTGGCTGGCGGCTGTGGGCTCTGGTTGGTTGCTCTGGCTGGCGGCTGTGGGCTCTGGTTGGTTGTTCTGGTTGGCGGCTGTGGGCTCTGGTTGGTTGGTTGCTCTGGTTGGCGGCTGTGGGCTCCTGGTTGGCGGCTGTGGGCTCCTGGTTGGCGGCTGTGGGCTCTGGTTGGCGGCTGTGGGCTCTGGTTGGCGGTTGTGGCTTCTGGCTGGCTGCTCTGGTTGGCAGCTGTGGGCTCTGTTTGGTTGCTCTGGTTGGCGGCTGTGGGCTCTGGTTGGCGGCTGTGGGCTCTAGGTGGTTGCTCTGGTTGGCGGCTGTGGGCTCAGGGTGGATGCTCTGGTTGGCGGCTGTGGGCTTTGGCTGGCGGCTGTGGGCTCTAGGTGGTTGCTCTGGTTGGCGGCTGTGGGCTCTGGCGGCTGTGGGCTCTGGTTGCTTTGGTTGGCGACTGTGGGCTCTGGTTGGCGGCTGTGGGCTCTGGCTGGCGGCTCTGGGCTCTGGTTGGTTGCTCTGGTTGGCGGCTGTGGGCTCTGGTTGGTTGCTCTGGTTGGCGGCTGTGGGCTCTGGTTGGTTGCTCTGGTTGGTTGTTCTGGTTGGCGGCTGTGGGCTCTGGCTGGCGGCTCTGGGCTCTGGTTGGTTGCTCTGGTTGGCGGCTCTGGGCTCTGGTTGGTTGCTCTGGTTGGCGGCTGTGGGCTCTGGTTGGTTGTTCTGGTTGGCGGCTGTGGGCTCTGGTTGGTTGCTCTGGCTGGCGGCTGTGGGCTCTGGTTGGTTGCTCTGGCTGGCGGCTGTGGGCTCTGGTTGGTTGTTCTGGTTGGCGGCTGTGGGCTCTGGTTGGTTGGTTGCTCTGGTTGGCGGCTGTGGGCTCTGGTTGGCGGCTGTGGGCTCCTGGTTGGCGGCTGTGGGCTCCTGGTTGGCGGCTGTGGGCTCCTGGTTGGCGGCTGTGGGCTCCTGGTTGGCGGCTGTGGGCTCTGGTTGGCGGCTGTGGGCTCTGGTTGGTTGTTCTGGTTGGCGGCTGTGGGCTCTGGTTGGCGGCTGTGGGCTCTGGTTGGTTGTTCTGGTTGGCGGCTGTGGGCTCTGGTTGGTTGCTCTGGCTGGCGGCTGTGGGCTCTGGTTGGCGGCTGTGGGCTCTGGTTGGCGGCTGTGGGCTCTGGTTGGTTGCTCTGGCTGGCGGCTGTGGGCTCTGGTTGGTTGCTCTGGTTGGCGGCTGTGGGCTCTGGTTGGTTGCTCTGGTTGGCGGCTGTGGGCTCTGGTTGGTTGCTCTGGTTGGCGGCTGTGGGCTCTGGTTGGCAGCTCTGGTTGGCGGCTGTGGGCTCTGGTTGGCAGCTCTGGTTGGCGGCTGTGGGCTCTGGTTGGCAGCTCTGGTTGGCGGCTGTGGGCTCTGGTTGGCTGCTCTGGTTGGTTGCTCTGGCTGGTTGCTCTGGTTGGCGGCTGTGGGCTCTGGTTGGCAGCTCTGGTTGGCGGCTGTAGGCTCTGGTTGGCGGCTGTGGGCTCTGGTTGGCTGCTGTGGGCTCTGGTTGGTTGCTCTGGTTGGCGGCTGTGGGCTCTGGTTGCTCTGGTTGGCGGCTGTGGGCTCTGGTTGGCGGCTGTGGGCTCTGGCTGGTTGCTCTGGTTGGCGGCTGTGGGCTCTGGTTGGTTGCTCTGGTTGGCGGCTGTGGACTCTTGCTGGCTGCTCTGGTTGGTTGCTCTTGTTGGCGACTGTGGGCTCTGGTTGGTGGCTGTGGGCTCTGGTTGGCGGCTATGGGCTCAGGGTGGATGCTCTGGTTGGCGGCTGTGGGCTCTGGTTGGCAGCTTTGGGCTCTAGGTGGTTGCTCTGGTTGGCGGCTGTGGGCTTAGGTGGTTGCTCTGGTTGGCGGCTGTGGGCTCTGGTTGGCAGCTTTGGGCTCTAGGTGGTTGCTCTGGTTGGCGGCTGTGGGCTCTGGTTGGTTGCTCTGGTTGGCGGCTGTGGGCTCTGGTTGGTTGCTCTGGCTGGTGGCTGTGGGCTCTGGTTGGTTGCTTTGGCTGGCGGCTGTGGGCTCTGGATGGTTGCTCTGGTTGGCGGCTGTGGGCTCTAGGTGGTTGCTCTGGTTGGCGGCTGTGGGCTCTGGTTGGCGGCTGTGGGCTCTGGTTGGCGGCTGTGGGCTCTAGGTGGTTGCTCTGGTTGGCGGCTGTGGGCTCTGGTTGGCGGCTGTGGGCTCTGGTTGGCGGCTGTGGGCTCTGGTTGGTTGCTCTGGCTGGCGGCTGTGGGCTCTGGTTGGTTGCTCTGGCTGGCGGCTGTGGACTCCTGGCTGGCGGCTGTGGACTCCTGGCTGGCGGCTGTGGACTCCTGGCTGGCGGCTGTGGGCTCTGGTTGGCTGCTGTGAGCTCCTGGTTGGCGGCTGTGGCTCTGGTTGGTTGCTCTGGTTGGCGGCTGTGGGCTCTGGTTGGCGGCTGTGGGCTCTGGTTGGGAGCTCTGGTTGGCGGCTGTGGGCTCTGGTTGGGTGCTCTGGTTGGCGGCTGTGGGCTCTGGTTGGCTGCTCTGGTTGGCGGCTGTGGGCTCTGGTTGGTTGCTCTGGCTGGCGGCTGTGGGCTCTGGTTGGTGGCTGTGGGCTCTGGTTGGCGGCTGTGGGCTCTGGTTGGCAGCTCTGGTTGGCGGCTGTGGGCTCTGGTTGGCGGCTGTGGGCTCTGGTTGGCAGCTGTGGGCTCTGGTTGGCTGCTGTGGGCTCTGGTTGGCGGCTGTGGGCTCTGGTTGGTTGCTCTGGTTGGCGTCTGTGGGCTCTGGGTGCTCTGGTTGGCGGCTGTGGGCTCTGGTTGGTTGCTCTGGCTGGCGGCTGTGGGCTCTGGCTGGTGGCTGTGGGCTCTGGCTGGTTGCTCTGGCTGGCGGCTGTGGGCTCTGGCTGGCGGCTGTGGGCTCTGGCTGGCGGCTGTGGGCTCTGGTTGGTGGCTGTGGGCTCTGGTTGGTTGCTCTGGTTGGCGGCTGTGGACTCTTGCTGGCTGCTCTGGTTGGTTGCTCTGGTTGGCGGCTGTGGGCTCTGGTTGGCGGCTGTGGGCTCTGGTTGGCGGCTGTGGGCTCTGGTTGGCGGCTGTGGGCTCTGGTTGGCGGCTGTGGGCTCTGGTTGGCGGCTGTGGGCTCTGGTTGGCGGCTGTGGGCTCAGGGTGGATGCTCTGGTTGGCGGCTGTGGGCTCTGGTTGGCAGCTGTGGGCTCTAGGTGGTTGCTCTGGTTGGCGGCTGTGGGCTCTGGTTGGCGGCTGTGGGCTCTGGTTGGCGGCTGTGGGCTCTGGTTGGTTGCTCTGGCTGGCGGCTGTGGGCTCTGGTTGGTTGCTCTGGCTGGCGGCTGTGGGCTCTGGTTGGTTGCTTTGGCTGGCGGCTGTGGGCTCTGGTTGGTTGCTTTGGCTGGCGGCTGTGGGCTCTGGTTGGTTGCTCTGGTTGGCGGCTGTGGGCTCTAGGTGGTTGCTCTGGTTGGCGGCTGTGGGCTCTGGTTGGCGGCTGTGGGCTCTGGTTGGCGGCTGTGGGCTCTGGTTGGCGGCTGTGGGCTCTGGTTGGCGGCTGTGGGCTCTGGTTGGCGGCTGTGGGCTCTGGTTGGTTGCTCTGGTTGGCGGCTGTGGGCTCTGGTTGGTTGCTCTGGTTGGCGGCTGTGGGCTCTAGGTGGTTGCTCTGGTTGGCGGCTGTGGGCTCTGGTTGGTTGCTCTGTCAGTGAGGTCTCTGCCCATCCTGGTGCTGTCACCATTGCTGTCAGTGCTGCGTCTCTGGGGGATGGCCCGCGTCTCTGGGGGATGGCCCGCGTCTCGCCCGCGTCTCGCGGGGATGGCCCGCGTCTCGCGGGGATGGCCCGCGTCTCGCCCGCGTCTCGCGGGGATGGCCCGCGTCTCGCCCGCGTCTCGCGGGGATGGCCCGCGTCTCGCCCGCGTCTCGCGGGGATGGCCCGCGTCTCGCCCGCGTCTCGCGGGGATGGCCCGCGTCTCGCCCGCGTCTCGCGGGGATGGCCCGCGTCTCGCCCGCGTCTCGCGGGGATGGCCCGCGTCTCGCCCGCGTCTCGGGGGATGGCCCGCGTCTCGGGGGGATGGCCCGCGTCTCGCCCGCGTCTCTGGGGGATGGCCCGCGTCTCGCCCGCGTCTCTGGGGGATGGCCCGCGTCTCGCCCGCGTCTCGCCCGCCTCTCTGGGGGATGGCCCGCGTCTCTGGGGGATGGCCCGCGTCTCGCCCGCCTCTCTGGGGGATGGCCCGCGTCTCGCCCGCGTCTCGCCCGCCTCTCTGGGGGATGGCCCGCGTCTCGCCCGCCTCTCTGGGGGATGGCCCGCGTCTCTGGGGGATGGCCCGCGTCTCGCCCGCCTCTCTGGGGGATGGCCCGCGTCTCTGGGGGATGGCCCGCGTCTCGCCCGCGTCTCGCGCGCGTCTCGCCCGCCTCTCTGGGGGATGGCCCGCGTCTCGCCCGCGTCTCGCCCGCCTCTCTGGGGGATGGCCCGCGTCTCTGGGGGATGGCCCGCGTCTCGCCCGCGTCTCTGGGGGATGGCCCGCGTCTCGCCCGCGTCTCGCCCGCGTCTCTGGGGGATGGCCCGCGTCTCGCCCGCGTCTCGCCCGCGTCTCTGGGGGATGGCCCGCGTCTCGCCCGCGTCTCGCCCGCCTCTCCGGCGGATGGCCCGCCTCTCGGGGTGTTGTCCCGCGTCTCGCCCGCGTCTCTGGGGGATGGCCCGCGTCTCGCCCGCGTCTCTGGGGGATGGCCCGCGTCTCGCCCGCGTCTCTGGGGGATGGCCCGCGTCTCTGGGGGATGGCCCGCGTCTCGCCCGCGTCTCTGGGGGATGGCCCGCGTCTCGCCCGCGTCTCTGGGGGATGGCCCGCGTCTCGCCCGCGTCTCTGGGGGATGGCCCGCGTCTCGCCCGCGTCTCTGGGGGATGGCCCGCGTCTCGCCCGCGTCTCTGGGGGATGGCCCGCGTCTCGCCCGCGTCTCTGGGGGATGGCCCGCGTCTCGCCCGCGTCTCGCCCGCGTCTCGCCCGCGTCTCGCCTGCGTCTCGCCCGCGTCTCGCCCGCGTCTCGCCCGCGTCTCGCCCGCGTCTCTGGGGGATGGCCCGCGCCGCGCCCGCGTCCCTCGGGGCTGGCCCGCGTCTCGCCCGCGTCTCTGGGGGATGGCCCGCGTCTCGCCCGCGTCTCGCCCGCGTCTCTGGGGGATGGCCCGCGTCTCGCCCGCGTCTCTGGGGGATGGCCCGCGTCTCGCCCGCCTCTCTGGGGGATGGCCCGCGTCTCGCCCGC
This sequence comes from Phyllomedusa bahiana, assembly GCA_025379985.1. Lineage (NCBI taxonomy): Eukaryota > Metazoa > Chordata > Amphibia > Anura > Hylidae > Phyllomedusa > Phyllomedusa bahiana. The sequence goes on from JAODAL010070864.1 coordinate 12,941, forward strand.
CTCTCTGGGGGATGGCCCGCGTCTCGCCCGCCTCTCTGGGGGATGGCCCGCGTCTCGCCCGCCTCTCTGGGGGATGGCCCGCGTCTCGCCCGCCTCTCTGGGGGATGGCCCGCGTCTTGGGCATGGCCGCGTCTCGCCCGCGTTCGGCCGGGGTTCGCCCGCGTCTCGCCCGCCTCTCTGGGGGATGGCCCGCGTCTCGCCCGCCTCTCTGGGGGATGGCCCGCGTCTCGCCCGCGTCTCTGGGGGATGGCCCGCGTCTCGCCCGCGTCTCTGGGGGATGGCCCGCGTCTCTGGGGGATGGCCCGCGTCTCGCCCGCGTCTCTGGGGGATGGCCCGGGTCTCGCCCGCCTCTCTGGGGGATGGCCGCGTCTCGCACGGTCTCTGGGGGATGGCCCGAGTCTGCCGCATCTCGCCCCGTCTCTGGGGATGGCCCGCGTCTCGCCGCGTCTCGCCGCGTCTTGGGGGATGGCACCGCGTCTGCCCGCGTCTCTGGGGGATGGCCCGCGTCTCGCCCGCCGTTCTGGGGGGATGGCCGCGTCTCGCCCGCGTCTCTGGGGGATGGCCGCGTTCTCGCCGCGTCTCTGGGGGATGGCCGCGTTCTCGCCCGCGTCTCTGGGATGCCGCGTCTGCCGCGTCTCGCCCGCGTCTCTGGGGGATGGCCCGCGTCGCCAGCGTCTCTGGGGATGGCCCGTGTCTCGCCAGCGTCTATGGGGGATGGCCGCGTCTCGCCCGCGTCGCGCTTTCTGGGGGTGGCCCGCGTCTCGCCCGCGTCTTTGGGGGGATTTGGCCCGCGTTCGCCCATGGCCGCGTCTTGGGGGATGGCCCGCGTCTCGCCCGCTCTCTGGGGGATGGCCCGCGTTCGCCCGCGGGCTCCCGGTGGGTGCCCCGGGTTCGCCCGCGTCTCCGCGCCGCGTCTCTGGGGATGGCCGCGTCTGCCGCGTCTCTGGGGGATGGCCCCCGGGTTCGCCCCCGTCTCTGGGGGATGGCCCGCGTCTCGCCGCGTCTCGGGGTTGGCCCCCGTCTCCGCCCGCGTCTCTGGGGGGCCCGGTTCGCCCGCGTCTCTGGGGATGGCCGCGTCTCGCCCCGTTTGGGGGAAAGGCACGCGTCTCGCCCCGTCTCTGGGGGATGGGGCTCGCCCCCTCTTGGGGATGGGCCCCCGTCTCTGGGGGATGGCCAGGTCTCGCCGCGTCTTTGGGGGATGGCCCGCGTCTCCCCGCGTTCTGGGGGATGGCCCGCGTTCGCCCGCGTCTTGGGGGAAAGGCCGCGTCTCGCCCGCGTCTCTGGGGGATGGCCCGGTCTCGCCCGCGTCTCTTTGGGGGTGGCCCGCGTCTCGCCCCGCCTCTCTGGGGGATGGCCGCGGTCTCGCCGCGTCTCTGGGGGGTTTGGCCGCGTCTCGCCCGCCCTCTCTGGGGGATGCCCGGTCTCGCCCGCCGTCTCTGGGGGATGGCCCGCGTCTCGCCCGCGTCCTCTGGGGGATGGCCGCGTTCGACCGCGTCTTGGGGGATGGCCCCCGTCTCGCCCGCTCTCTGGGGGATGGCCCGCGTCTCGCCCGCGTCTCTGGGGGATTTGGGCCCCCGTTCATCCCCCTCGCCCGTCTCTGGGGGATGGCCCCGCTCTGGGGATGGCCGGTCTCCGGCTCCGCTCTTGGGGGATGGCCGCGTCTCGCCCCGTCTATGGGGGATGGCCCGCGTCTCGCCCGCGTCTCTGGGGGATGGCCCGCGTCTCGCCCGCGTCTCTGGGGGATGGCCCGCGTCTCGCCCGCGTCTCGCCCGCGTCTCTGGGGGATGGCCCGCGACTCGCCCCCGGTCTCTGGGGATGGCCCGCGTCTCCCGCGTCTCTGGGGGATGGCCGCGTCTCGCCCGCGTTCGCCCGCCTCTGGGTTGGCCCCCGTCTCTGGGGGATGGCCCCGTCTCGCCGCGTCTTGGGGGATGGCCCGCGTCTCGCGCCGCCCTCTCTGGGGGATGGCCGCGTCTCGCCCGCTCAAACGTCTCTGGGGGATGGCCCGGTCTCGCCGCCTCTCTGGGGGATGGCCCGCGTTCGCCGGCTTCCCGGGGGATGGCCGGGGGGGATGGCCCGCGTCTCGCCCGCGTCTCTGGGGGATGGCCCACGTCTCGCCCGCCTCTCTGGGGGATGGCCCGCGTCTCGCTCGCGTCTCGCCCGCGTCCCAGCACCATCTCTCTTGCGGGGCTGATCCCAGCAGGGTTATGTCGGGCGTGGTCGGGTTCATCTGTGCCCAGTGTGCTGACTCTCTCCAGCTGATGTTCTGGAATATTCCATGAATTCTGCTTGCTGCTGGTCAGGTTCCCGCTGTGTGCAGTGCCAGCGCTCTGCCAGCTTCACCTCTGCAGCGGGTGGGAACGGAGTCTTGTGCTCTCTTTCCCTGAGCAGCCGCTTGGCGCAGATGGATCCCCAAGTTGGCGGCTGAATAAATCCGCAAGAATTCAGTGAGTGTGATGGAGAGGTATGAGGCTCGCTGCTAAGATACAGCCCACAACAAGCATATCCGTATCGCATTACTGCCGCACTCCAGCTTAAAGGGGAGCTCCAAATCCACTGCCTCGAGGGACATCCAGGACTGCATCCACTACACGGGGGGACTCCCTGCGTACAGCGCTATCACGGAGTTTACCGTAAAACTGGTATCCAATGGTTTTCTAAGACTGCAGGGGGTGCTGTGTATCAGAAAAATAAATGGAAGAATAGTGAGCGCAGCTCTGGAGGATAATACAGGATCAGTACAGGATAAGTAATGTATGTACAGTGACTGCACCAGCAGAATAGGGCCCCATTGGAAAAAATTAATTTGTTTTT
>JAODAL010070865.1:0-15751 GCA_025379985.1 Phyllomedusa bahiana
CTGTGCTTTTTCCCGGCCCCCCACACGGTCTTGTCCCCTCTTTGGCCTATCCCTTTTTTCGCTCCAAAGTTTGTGCCCCTGTGACCTCATACTGCTGCCGTTACCCCCCACTGTTGATTGTGCCACTCTGTGCCTAAAACTGTTTTTCCCCTCCTAATGTCTTTTTTCCACTGTTTGACCCCATACTGTGCGCCGTGACCTCCACACGGGATCATTGTGCCACTCTGTGGGCCCAATACTGTTTTGCCGCCTCCATAAAGCATTGGCCACGCCTGACCCCATACCTTGGCGCCTTTACCTCCCCCTGTGGTTGTCCACCTTTTGCCCCAATATGTTTTTTTTGGGCCCCCCAGAAAGCCCCTTGTGCCACTGTCTGACCTATACCGCTGGGCCCTGACCTCCAAAGTGTATTGGCCACTCTGTGGGCCCAAAACTGTTTTCGCCCCCAAATGTCTTGTCCACTGCCTGCCTCATGCGTGTGGCTGCCGCCCGTCACCTCCCCCACTCTATACTATGTTCCCCTGAGCTCTAGCTTGTTTTTTTCGCTTTCGCTAGCAGACTTTTTTCAGGGTACATTCCCCCTTTATTTTTTTTGGGCAGTTTTGCCCTCTTTAAATGCCCCGGGGAATTTATAGTGAAGCGATTCTAAAAGCGGGGCATCAGTGCTGTCATTCAAAAAAACAACATTGATGAAGCCAAAACCCAATCCTCTGCTATTTTAAACATGGCACAAAGTTTTTTACACACCCGCGGCTTGGGCGCCCGAATAGTGTTTTTTAAAAGTGATTCGTGCCCCAAGTTTAAATTTGGGCCGAAACAAATTTTGTCGGAAAATTTGGCGAAGTACCGAACCCAAATTTTTGAAAATTTGGCCCATCTCTAATCCCTAAAATAATACAAGGTGGGTCTTTTAACAAAGCTGGGCCCGCGCCCAAAATGAAAAAAACCTATTTAAAAGTTAAAGAAAGAAAAGGGGGGTTTTACACATATGAAAACACCCGCATTTTCTAGAAATTTCTGTATCCAATATAACACAGCTGGGCTTTGAACAAAATTGCTGCGTCAAAGTGAAAATCACCTATTTTTAAAATTATAGGTAAAAAAAGGGGGGGTTTTTTAAATTATGAAAAACACCTGCATTACTAAAATTTCTGTATCCTAAAATAATACAAGGTGGCTCTTTAAAAAAAAATGGGCTGCGCCAAAATGAAAAACCCTCTTAAAAAATTTGGATAAAAAAAGGGGTTTTCACCTAGAAATAACCCCGCAGTTTCCCAAAAATTTTGTATCCTTTAAGTACAAGTGGGGCTTTGAAAAAAACTGGGGTGCGTCAAAGTGAAAAAACACCTATTAAAAGTTTAAATACCCTGATAATAAAAGGTGGTTGTTGCACCTATTACTACACCTCAGTTACTAGAAAAATTCTGTACTCCTGATATAAGTACAAAGTGGGTCGTTGAAACAAAACTGGGCTTTGCGTCAAAGTGAAAAACAGACAAATTAAAAGTTATACAGATAAGAAAAGTGGGTTTTGCACCAATGAAATACATCCTGCATTTTACTAGAAAATTTCTGTATCCTAATATAAGTACAAGTGGAGTTTTATGAAATAATCTGGGCTGCGCCAAAGTTGAAAAACAGCTATTATAAAAGTTAAACCTGATAAGAAATGTTTGGGTTTTTGCACCTATGAAATACACCTGCATTTACGAGAAAAATTTCTGTATCCTAATATAACGTAGCAGCGTTGGCCTCTTTAAAACAAAACTGGCACCCGCCAAAGTGAAAAACAGCTATTTAAAAGTTATAGCGATAACAAAAAGGTGGGTTTTAGCCACCAATGAATACACCTGCAGATACTAGAAATTTCTGTAACCAAAATAAGTAACAAAAAGGTGGGACTTTCAAAAAACAAAACTGGCTGGGCTGCCACTAGTGAAATAACACCGATTTAGAAGTTATAAATACGAATAATAAAAGGTGGGTTTGCACCAATGAAATAACACCTGCAGTTACAAGTAAAATTGTCTGTATCCTAATTATACGAGTACAAGGTGGGTCTTTCAACAAAGCTGGGCTGCGCCAAAGTGAAAAACACCAACTTAAAAGTTATACAGATAAGAAAAGGTGGGTTTTTGCACCTATGAAATACACATGTCAGTTACTAGAGAAATTTCTGTATCCTATATAAGTACAAGTTGTTCTCTTCCAATCAAACAAAACTGGGACTGCGCCAAAGTTAAAAACATCTATTTAAAAGTTATAAACGGATAAGAAAAGGTGGGTTTTTGCTACCTATGAAAATACACAACTGCAGTTACGTAGCAAATTTCTGTAATCCTAATATAACTACAAGGTGGGTCTTAGAACAAAACTTGCTTGCGTCAAAAAGTGAAAAACGTACCTATTTAAAAGTCATACGGATAAGAAAAGGAGGGTTTTGGCACCTATGATATACTCCTTAGTTACTACAACAAATTTCCTGTGTCCTAATATAAGTACAAGGTGGGTCTTGAGAACAAAACTAACTGGGGGCTGCGCCAAAGGTAGAAAAAAAACACACCGTATTTTAAAAGTTTTTAAAAACAGGATAATAAAAGGTGGGTTATTTTGCACCTATGACCATACACCTCTGCAGTTTTACTAGAAAATTCTCTGAATCCTGATACAAGTATCAAAGTGGGACTTTGAACTAAACTGGGCTGCGTCAAAGTGAAAAACACACGCTGTTTTAAAAAAGTTAAAACGGATATTAAAAGTTGGGTTTTGCACCAATGAAATGCACCCCTGCATTTACAGAAAAATTCTGTATCCTAATATAAGTACAAAGGGGTTTTTTGAACATAATCTTGGTGCTGCGGCCAAAGTGAAAAACAGCTATTTAAAAAGTTATACAAACTGGATAAAGTAAAAGTTGGGTTTTGCACCTATGAAAATCCACCTGCATTACTTAGAAAATTTATCTGTAGTCCAAATATAATTACAAGTTGGCTCTTAAAAACAAAAACATGGGCAGCGCCAAAGTGAAAAATAGCTCTTTAAAATAGTTATAAATAAATAACGTGAAAAAAAAAGTGGTTTCTTGCACCAATGAAATGAACACCAGCCGATACTAGAAAATTTCTGTATCCAAATATAAGTTACAAGGTGGGGTCTTTCAACAAAACGTGGGCTAGCGCCAACAGCTGAAAACACCTATTTAGAAAGTTATAACGATAATGAAAAGGGGGTTTTATAGCACCAATGAAATACACCTGCAGTTACAAGAAAATTTCGGTAATCCTAATATAAGTACAAGTTGGGTCCTTTCAACAAAGTCTGGTCTAGCGCCAAGAGTGAAAAACACGCTATTTAAAATTTATACGGTAATAAAAGGGGTTTTTGCCATCCCAATGAAATACACCCTGCGAGTTTAGCTAGAAAATATCATGTATCCTAAAATAAGTTAAAAAGTTGGTGTCTTTCACACAAAGCTAGGCTGCGCCAAAGTGAAAAAACACCTATTTAAAAAGTTTATACATAAAAGAAAACTGTGGGTTTTCTAAACACATATGAAATACACCATGCAATTACTAGCAATTTCTGTTATCCTAATATAACTACAAGCAGGGTCTTTGCGAACAAAACTTGCTGTGCTGCGACAAATATGAAAAATCACCCTATTTAAAAGTTCATACTGATAAGAAAAGGTGGGTTTTTGGCATTATGAATACACCAGCATTTACTAGCAAATATCTCTGTATCCTAATAATAAGTACAAGGTGTGCTCTTTGAAAAAAAACTGGGGCTGCGCCAAAGTGAAAAAGCAACCTACTTAAACAGTTATATATGAGATAAGAAAAAGGTGAGTTATTGCACCTCTGAAAGTACACCTGCAGTTACTAACTAGAAAATTTATATGTACCTAATATAAGTAACAAAGTGGGTCTGTATGAACAAACAAAACTGGCTGCGTCAAAGTGAAAAAACCACACCTATTTAAAAGTTTTAACGATAATAACAAGGTGGGTTTTCACTAGACATACACCTTCCAGTTTAGCTAAGAAAATTTCCTGTATCCTGAAAATAAGATACAAATGGGGTCTTTGAACAACGAACTGGGCTGCGTCACAAGTGAAAAACAGACTATTTAAAAGAGTTATAACAGAAAAGAAAAGGTGGATTTTGCACTCAATTAAAATACACACCTGCCGTGTACTAGAAAATTTTCTGTAACCTGAAATAAGTACAAAGGTGGTTTTTGAAATAATCTGCAGGGCTGCTTCCAATAGTGAACAAACAGTTCTATTTAAAGAGTAATACGGAATAAGAATAAGTGTTGGGTTTTGCACCTATGAAATACACCTCAGTTTACTAAAATTTCTGTATCCTAATATAAGACAAAGTTTGCTCTTTAAACAAAACTGGGACATGTGCCCAAGTGATAAACCGCTAATTTTAAAGTTATACTGATAAAAAAAGGGTGTGTTTTTGCACCAATGAATACCCCTGCAGATACTGTGAAAAATTATCTGTAATCCATAATAAAACGTACAAGGTGGTCTTCAACACAACTGGGCTGCGCCACAGTGAAAAAACAACCTATTACTAGAAGTTATATCGGATAATAAAAGGTGGTTTTTGCACCAATCGAAAAACACCGCAGTTTACAAGAAAATTCTGAATCCTAATATAAGTAACAAGGTGTTGGTCTTTCCAAAAAAGCTGGGGGCAGCGCCAAAGTGGGAAAAACACCTATTTAAAAGTTATACCGATAAGAAAAGGTGGGTTTTTTGTCACCTATGAAAATACACCTGCAGTTACTAGAAAATTTCTGTATCCTAAATAAAGGTACAAGTTGGTTAATTCAAAACAAAAACTGGTGGCTGCGCCAAAGTAAAAAACATCTATTTAAAAGTTATACGCGGATAAGAAAAGTGGGTTTTCATGCACCTGGAAATACACCTGCAGTTACTAGCAAATTTCTGTATCTAATATAAACAACAAGGTGTGGTCTTTGGAACAAAACATGCTGCGTCAATGTAGAAAAACACCTATTTTAAAAAGTCAACTATAAGAAAAGGTGGTTTTTGCACCTATGAAAAACACCTGCAGTTACTAGCAAATTTCCTGTGTCCTAATATAAGTACAAGTGGGTCAATTGCAACAAAACTGTGCTGCGCCAAAGTGAAAAACACCCTATTTAAAAAGTTGTATACGGAATATAAAAAGGATGGGATTTTAGGCACCTATGACATACACCTGCAGTTACTAGAAAATAATCTTTCTGTATCCTGATATAAGTACAACAAGTAGGGTCTTTGAACAAAAACAGGGCTTCGTCAAATGAAAAACAAGCTGTTTAAAAGGTTATACGGATAATCAAAAGTTGGTGTTTTTGCACCAATAAATACCACCTGCAGTTACTAGAAAAATCTGTTAAATCCTAATATAAGTACAAGGTGGGTTATTTGAAATAATCTGGGCAGCGTCCAAAGTGACAAAGCAAGCATATTTAAAAAGTATAAAACGTAAAAGAAAAGTTGGTGGTATTGGCACTATGAAATACACCTGCAAGTTACTAGAAAATTCAGTATCCTAATAAAAGTAACTAGTTGGCTCTTGTAAAAAAACAAAACTGTGCTGCGCCAAAGTGAAAAACAGCCTAATATTAAAAGTTATAACTGATCAAAAAAAAAGAGGGGGTCTTATTGCACCAATGAAAAACACCTGCACGTTACTAGAACATATCTTATAATCCAAAATATAATACAAGGAGGGTCTTTCATCAACAAACTGGGCTGCGCCACAGTGAAAAACAACACCTTTTAGAAGTTATAAAACGGATACATACAAGGTGGGTTTTGGCACCAAGAAATACACCTGCAGTACAAGAAAATTTCTGTATCCAAATAATCAGTACAAAGGTGAGGTCTTTCAACAAAGCTGGGCTGCGCCAAAAGAGAAAAACACCTATTTAAAAGTTATACAGATAAGGAAAGGTGGGTTTGCACTATGAAATACACCTGCAGTTACTAGAAATTTTCTGTATCACTTATTATTAAGTGACAATTAGGGGTCCTTTCAACGAAAAACTGGGCTGCGCCAAAGTAAAAAAACATCTATTTAAAAGTTATACGGAAAAGAAAAGGTGGGTTTTTTTTTTTTTTTTGCACCTATGTAATACACCTGCAAGTTACTAGCCAATTCTGTATCCAATATAACTACAAGTGGGTCTTTTGAACAAAACATTCTGCGTAAAGTGAAAAACACCTATTTAAAAGTACATACGGATAATAAAAGGTGGGTTTTGCACCTATATATACACCTGCAGTTATCTAGCAAATTTCTGTATCCTAAAATAATTACAAGTTGGGTCAATGAACAAAACTGGTGCCGCGCCAAAGTGAAAAACACCGTACTTAAAAGTTATAAGTATAAGAAAAGGTGAAGATTTGCAACCTTTTGCAAGTAACAACACCTGCAGTTACTAGAAAAATATCTGTATCATTATATAAGTACAAGTTGGTACTTGAACAAAACTGGCTGCGCCTAATAGTAAAAAACATCTATTTAAAAGTTATAACGGATAAAAAAGGTGAGTTTTGCACCTATGAAATACACCTGCAGTTACTAAGCAAATTTCTGTATCAAATATAACTACAAGGTGGGTCTTTGAACAAAACTTGGCTGTGTCCAAGTGAAAAACCACCTAATTTAAAAAGTCATAAAACGGATAAAAAAATGAGTGTTTTTCAACCTATGAATATACACCAGACAGTTACTAAGCAAATTTCTGTATCCTAATAAAGATTATTTTTTTTAAAAAACAAGGTGGGTCTTTGAAACAAAACGGGCTGCGCCAAAGTGAAAAACCCACCTAAATTTAAAATTTTACCGGATAATAAAAGGGTAGGTTTTTGACCACCTATGCCAGACACCTGCAGTTACCTAGAAAATATCTGATATCCAGATAAAATGTACAAAGTGGGTCTTTGAACAAAACTGGCTGCGTTCAAAGTGAAAACCTAGCTGTTAAACAGTATATACAGATAATAAAAGTTGGGTTTTGCACCAATGAAATACACCTGCATGATTACTAGAAAATTTCAGTATCCTAATATAATTACAAGGTGGGTTTTTGAAAATAATCTTGGGCTGCGCCAAAGTGAAAATCACTATTTAAAGTTAACGGATAAAGAAAAGTTGGGGTTTTGCACCTAATGAAATAAACAAACCTGCAGTTACTAGAAAAATTTCTGTATCCCTAATCATAATACAATTTGGCCTTCTTTAAAAAACCAAACTGGGCTGGCGCCAAAGTGAAAAACAGCTATTTAAAATTATACAGGATAAAAAGGTGGGTTTTTTTGCAACCAATGTAAAAAACACCTACAGTTACTAGAGAAAAATTTCTGTAACCAAATATAAGAACAGAGGTGGGTCCTTTACAACACACAACTGGTCTGCGCCATCAGTGAAAAAACAACCTATTTAGAAGTTAAACGAATAATTAAAGGTGGGTTTTTGCACCATGAAATACACCTCAGTTTACAAGAAAATTTCTGTATCCAAATATAAGTACACAAGGTGTGTGGGGTCCTATCAACAAAGCTGGCTGCGCCAAAAAGTGAAAAACCACCTAATTTAAAAGTTATACAGAAAGAAAAGGTGGTTTTTCTGGCACCTAGAAATACACCTCAGTTACTAGAAAATTTCTGTATCCTTATTAAGTACAAGTTGGGTCTCTCAAAACAAAACTGGGCTTCGCCAAAGTAAAAAACATCTAATTAAAAGTTTTAAAACCGCGATAAAAAAGTGGTTTTGCACCTATGAAATACAACTGCAGTTACTAGCAAACTATCGTATCCAATTATAACTACAAGGTGGTCTTTGAACATAACTTGCTGCGTCAAAGTGAAAAACACACCTATTTAAAAAAGTCATATACGATAAGAAAAGGTGGGTTTTGAGCACCTATGAAATACACCTGCAGTTACTAGAAAATTTCTGTATCCTAATATAAGTACAAGGTGGGTCTTTGAACAAAACTGGGCTGCGCCAAAGTGAAAAACACCTACTTAAAAGTTATATGGATAAGAAAAGGTGAGTTTTGCACCTTTGAAGTACACCTGCAGTTACTAGCAAATTTCTGTATCCTAATATAAGTACAAGGTGGCTCTTTGAACAAAACGGGGCTGCGCCAAAGTCAAAAACATCTATAAATAAGTTTATTACGGGAAAAGAAAAGGTGGGTTTCTGCACCTATGAAATAACACCTGCCATTTACTAGCAAATATTCTGTCTCCTAATATAGGTACATGGTGGGGGGTCATTGAACAAAACTGGGCTGCGTCAAAGTGAAAAACAACCTAAATTTAAAAGTTTTAACATGATAATAAAAGGTGGGTTTTGCACCAATGAAATGCAACCTGCAGTTACAAGCAAATTTCTGTATCCTAATATAATACAAAGTGATCTTTTGACAACGAACTGGGCTGGCGTCAAAGTTAAAAACAGCTATTTAAAAGTTATACGATAAAAAAGGTGTGTTTTTGGCACCTATTGAAAACACCTGCATTTTCAAGAAAATTTCTGTAACCTTATAAAAGTAACACAGGTGGCCTCTTTGGAACAAAACTGGGCTGCGCCAAAGTAATAATCATCTATTTAAAAGTTATACGAATAAAAAAGGTGGTTTTTTTCACCTATGAAAATACAACCTGCAGTTACTAGCAAAATTTCTGTATCCTAATATAAGTACAAAGGTGGGTCTTTGAGCAAAACTACTGGGCTGGCGCACAAAGAAAAAAACATCATATTTAAAAAGTTATACGGATAAGAAAAGGTATGTTTGCAGCGCTATGAATACATACTCAGATTTACTAGCAAATTTCTCATCTATCCTTAAATCAGTACATGTGGGTTCCTTTTGAACAAAACTTGTGGCTGCGCCACAGAAAGTGAAAAACAAGCTATTTTAAAAGTTATACGGATAATAAAAGTTGTGTCTTTATTGGCACCTATGAACATCACACCTGCAGTTACTCAGAAAATATCTGTATCCTAATATAAGTACATGGTGGGTCTTTTGAACAAAACGGGCTGCGCCAAAGTGAAAAACACACCTATTAAAAAGTTATAATGGATAAGAAATTGATGGATTTTGCACCTATGAAGTACACCTGCATGTCCTAGAAAATATTCTGTATCCTTATATAATAACAAAGGTGCTCTATGAACAAAAACTGGGCTGCGCCAAAGTGATAAAACATCTATTAAAAAAAGTTTATAACTGATAAAAAGGTGGTTTTGCACCTATGAAATACACCTAGCAAGTTACTAAAGCAAATTTACTGTATCCTTAATATAGTACAATGGTGGGTCTTTGAACAAAATGGGCTGCCCATAAAATAAAAAGGAACAATTTTCACCTCAGTTGCGAGGTGTGCTGGCCAAAAACTTGGTAAAAAAAAGTAATTTCATGCAGGATCAAACAGACTCCTGTCTAACAAACTAATAGGCGAAATTCTCCTAATCTAATATGATCCGTAATGTTTTAACAGCAAAAGCATGTTGTCTGTATGAATAAAGAGAACGTTTCTCTCTGAGTCTGAGCTGACCTGTATTGAAGAGACACTAGCATAACGTCCTACTACTAAGTGAGAGGACACCTGAACATTGATGATACAGGAAACGCTGTTCTAATGCCAAACAAGGTCAAGTGATTTTTCCAGCATGACACACCATACACATCACAGACATCGTCGTTGCACACCCAGCTCACCCTGCCTCAATGCACTAAGTGCTGATTGCTTGGCCACCAAAAATTGTACATGAAGCGCCAAAAATGGCACGATAATAATAGATATATGACAGATTCCTCACCTAAAATTTTGCGTGATCGGAATTTACAATCAACCTAAAAAACCGTGTGTGCCGATTTCAATCTTTTGTCATTATAATCGCTCATCCCTATTTTACAAGGTACATTGAACGCCATAAAAAACAAAAACTCCCACAAACATGGCGTAAGTAAAACGTTTTTTGTTCTTCTCACTGTCAGGGTATGGGTGAATGGTATATCAGTTCCTACTCAAAGGTCTGCTAATAAGATAAACATCTCCTGCTCTCATGTCGGAGTAATGTCCAGCGAGTTGCAGAGTTAAAGTAAACAAAAGTAATTAATCATCTTTGCTTATAAGGTCAGATAAGACTCAAGCTCTCAAGCTGTTGTCAGTTCCACGTGAGATCTGTGTGATGACGTCCTCGATCTATTAAGTTCATCGGAGGAGGGAGCTCCTGCTGCCTGCTCCTGTTGCAGCTGACGCAACAGTGTCTTTTCAGATGGCCCAGGAAGTGAAAGTCCCGTCCTGGGCCATCTATGATGTCACTATGCCCGGCACTGTATTGTGGGCATGGCCGGACAGGGTGATTGACAGTCGCCATGGAGACCAGTACACAGCAATAAGCTTTGTGCTGATCTCCTATTGTATGAATGATTTGATGATCATTCATACAATTCCACTCTGGCGAAAAGTGAAAAAAGTATAAAAAAGTCAAAAAAATAAAAATAAAATAAAAACACATACATCGCCCTTTTCCCCTTTACAAACGGCAATCGTTCCAAAAAAGATCAAAAATAAATAAAGTACACATATTTGGTATCTCCACGTGGGTAATGACCCACCCTATAAACAAGTTATATTAATTTACCCGCATGGTATACGCCGATAAAAAAAATCAATATCAAAGAATTGCGATTTTCGTTCATCCCTCATCACATAAAATGGAATAAAAAGCGATCAAACACGCATATAAACACCGAAATGATACCAATTAAAACAACAGTTCATCCCTCAGAAAAATCCTTACACAGCTCTGTATATGGAAAAATAAAAAAGTTATGACTATCAGAAGATAGCGGTGCATAAATATTGTTTTACACAATAAAATCACTTTTTTTTTTTTAAAGCACCTCAACATAAAAAAATCTATATAAATTGGGTATCACCGTAATCATATCGGCCCACGGAATAAAACTAACTTGTCATGGATACTGCACGGTAAGGGCTGTTAAAAATAAAAATAAAAAACTCTTCTAGGATTTCAGTATTTTCTTCACCCAGCCTTCAAAAAACTGATTTAAAAGCAATCGCAAAGCCTTGCTCCCTCAAAGATTATACCAACAAAAATGTCAACTCCTGTAAAAAACAAGCCCCTACACAGCTCTGTACACAGAAAAATAAAAAAAAGTTATGTCTCTCAGACTATGGTGATGCAAAAACAAGTTTTCCTTTTTGAATAAAAGTGGTTTTATTGTGTAAAAGCAGTAAAACATAGAAAAAAATTGGTTTCGCTGTAATCGTCCTGCTGAGTAAAGATAGGATGTCATTTATACCGCACGGTGACCGCTGTAAAAAATAAAAATAAAAAACAGTACCAGGATTGCTGTATTTTGTTCAAAACTCCCTACAAAAACCTTAAAAGTGATCAAAGCGTCATATGAACCCCATAACGGTACCAATCAAAACAGCAATTCATCCCGCAAAAAAAACAAGCCCCTAAACAGATCCACAGCAAAATAAAAAAAGTTATTTGGGTGTCAGATAAGACAATATAAAAACACAATTTTTTATAGACATATTTCTGTTGTGTAAAAGTACCGTATATACTCGAGTATAAGCCGAGTTTTTCAGCACAAAAAATGTGTTGAAAAATCCGACCTCGGCTTATACTCGAGTCACTGTTGGCACTCGGGCGCTGCGATGGCCCGTGCGCCGACAGGGACGCTTCAGTCATACGCGACTCCTCAGGGAGCACATATAACTGAATGCCGAGTACCTGACAGCGTCCGGGCATTGCAGTGGCCCAGGCGCTGTCAGCTATCTCTTCCCCTGCATGTGACTCCTCCAGAGCGCATGCAGTAGAAGAGATACCATTGGAGCAAGAGCGAACTCCTTCTGCAGTGGCTCCGGGGCGTGGCCTGTGACATCACCCGCCTTGTGGGGGAAGCGGGGAGAGGCCCGGGAGCGGAGGCCAGGGGGGGAGCCAGGTAAGGCTGTTTTTTGTTTTAAAACCCCATCTATAGCCTGCCTGGGGGCCCTAAAAATGCCTTAAGCCTGCCTGGGGGAAGTATACCCCTTTTTCCCCCGCCGGGGGACCTATACCTCCTATGGGCTGCCTAGGGGGACCAAACCCTGCCTAAGCCCTGCCTGGGGGACCTTACCCTCCCTATACCCTCCCAGGGGGCCCAAACCTGCCTTAGCCCGCCTGGGGGGGACTATAGCTGCTAACCACCCTTTTTGGGGACATTAAACGTTTTAACATCCCTATAACCCCTATGGGGAAAATTTAAAACGCCTATACCCCTATATCTCCCTATGGGGGACTTAAACTGCCTATGGGAAAAATTTAAAACTCCCTTCCCACCTATATCTCCTAGGGGGGACATTAAACGCCTATACCTAGCTAACCCCCGGGGGAATTTAAAAATGCCATGTAATTTTATTGGTTCTATTTTTTTTTTTAAATTCCAAGTAGCCGTCGTTTTCCCCTTTAGGCTTATACTGAGTCAATAAGCTTTCCTTTTTTGTGGAAAAGTAGGTGCCTCGCTTATATGGGATCGGCTTATACCGGTATATACGGAATAAAGCATAAAAGAATATATAAATTTATATCATTGTATTTGTCCCGATTCCATAGTAAAGTTATCCTGTTTTTTTTCCCCGTACGGCGAACGCTAAAACTAAACCCAAAAAATAAGAAGGGAATGATTTTTTTCTCCTCAAAAATACACCCCTAGATGAGACCCATGAGGATGTTAACCCAAAAAAAGGGGTGTCTTCTGGAAGGTTTCACTGTTTTGGTATTTGGGGGTTTGCAAAGCACAGGCCCCCCCCCAAAATCTGGTTCCCAATAGCCAAATACCCTTCCTTCCCTTTTGTACCCCTCCCATGCGCCCAAACGCAATTTACACCACATGTGAGTATTGCTGAACTGGAAAAAAAATTGCGTAACAAAATTTGGGGTGCATTATTTCCAGGGTTCTTTGTAAAAATTAAACATTTTTAACTAAAATTTCGATTTTTGAAAAAAAATTTATTTTCACCCCTAATGCAAAAAAAAAAATGTAAAACCCCTGTGGGGTCCCCCTACTACAAACCCCCTGGATATTTTTCCTTAGGGGTGTACCCCCAATTTGGGGTCTGTTTAGAGGTGTTAGCAGTTTTAGTGCCTTAGGGCATCTGCAAACCTGAAATGGCGCCTAAATGAAATCGTAATAAAAATGAGCCCACGGAGCCCGTAGGTGTCCTCCTTTTGGGGGCTTGTGGTTGAGCCAAATAGCGCACTGGGGCCCAATCTTGGATATCTCTGAAAACGGGAGAATCGGGGAATTAAAAATTGGGGTTCATTTCCTGGGGCACATCTCCGTGTTTTGTAAATAATGGTAAAAAAATTTAAAAAAAAGCAAATAAAATTTAAGTTTGAAATTTTTCCCTTCACTTTGCTTTAATTCTGTGAAACCCTAATGGTTTTCCTAAATGTTTTTGAAAACTTTAAGGGGTTTGTTTTTTTAGATGGAGTCATTTTGGGGTTACTAACATACAGGCCAAACAAAGCCCCTCGAGTGCATGGTCCCTAAAAAATGTGATTGCAAATGTTCTTGAAAATGTGAAAAAGGGAAAAAATTTTTTCTGAATTTCTAAGCCTCTAATGTACAAAAAAGACATTTAAAAAAAATTATGCCAACCTACAGAGAATTTAGTGTAGTTATAAATATTTTGAGGGAATAAATATCTGTCTTAACGCAAAATTTTTTTAACTTTGAAAATTGCACATTTTTCCAAATGTTCATGATATTTTGATATTTTTCACAAAAGGATTGTATGGACCAAAATGTCTTACAATGTGTCACGAGAAAACCATCTCTGAATCACATGGATACGTAAATGTGTCAACAGTCAAAAAGTTTTTCCACATAAAATACCCCATGCCAGATTAAAAAATGGGGCTTGCAGGAGGAAAAATTGGTTGGCGGAAGGGGTTAAAAGGTGTTTTCACATGACAGACATTTATCATACATATTATACAAAGAATAGGTAATAAATATTTAATTGCTGGGAGTCCAATGATCACAAAATTTGTCGGGGCTCCCGAGTCTTCTGTTTTTCCTCTCTATGCTCATAAAAATTTGAAAGGGAGCGTGGTTTTACAGCACACTAAAAGTTCCATTTAAAGTCTTGGGGCTGACAAGTAGCGGAAACAGCACTCAAAATAGGGGGAAGTGATAAATGTTTTTCATTGGAAAAAAACCTCTTTAACTTCTTAATGTCATGGAATTTCGGTAGAAATAATTTTAAATTTTTAAAATTTCCCCAACTTTTAGGATCCCCGCTTTCGAAGGGAAAGGAAATATTTTTGTTTGTTCAGAAGCTAAAAAGTTTGCTAATCATATCCTTTTTGCCTTTTGTGCGTCATCCAAGAAGACACACCAAGTAAACATTTTTGTAGAGGTTCAGAAAAGTATGACCAAATAATATACATCGGATATGGTGGAAAGGAACACAAGACAATTTTTTGCATTTATGGAATGGGAGGAAGACTCACATGGACTGGTGGGTATTCAGAAATTATAAAGAGGTGTTAGATTTAGTCTGCTGAGTAGGCTTAGCAGTTATACTGGTTAGCTCCCCGTTATTGAAGAGTATCCCTTCTTTTAGGTGCAAGTGTGGCTAGGATCCGAACCATCTGTAAATTCACAGACTGTACATATATGGACCTTTTTGGCTATTCTCTATTACAAATAGCAGCATTTTTGAATTTCTCATTTCAGTTACTCTATCAGCTTTAGGGTTTACATTATGGGCGACATGGAGGAACGGGCTTTACGCCTGTTTTCTGGCGTATCCGGGGGGGCCCCGGCCCGAATCCGCTGCGGAAGTAGGGATGCGATTTGGCGCGGTTCCCCTTTCAGCTGGCCCCACATGAAGGGGTGTGTAATGGATGCGGGGTTTGGGGGTTTCCCGGGGGGGAATGGCTCGCTCGAAAAAATCCCAGGCAGTCGATGGGGTTTGGGAAAGTGCGGGCATTGCAGCTCTCGCCCCGTCCGACAGGCCCGACCCGGGTTTATTCTGGTCTAAAGATCCAGCGGAGGCAAATGAATGGAAACGTAAATGGGGAAAAATATAAAATCGCAAGAGAAAATTTTGGCTCTCAGCGCCCTGCAAATGGGTATGATTCCAAAAAAAACCCTTTATAAAGGCGTAAAACATTATCAGAAAAAAAGAGCTCAAACGTATTTAATAAAAAAAAAAACACTTTTCCCCAAAAAACTAGACCCGGCGCAACATCAGGAAATTGGTCGTGGAAATTGCCGGGGGAAAAACAGTAAAATTCAAATTTGTAAGCGCTTCTCATTGGTCGGGGGGAAACCAGCCAAACAGAATAGACGACGGGACCTTAAAACCCTTTGGGAAGTATTGGGCCCAAACAAATTCAAAGACGGGAAGTTCAAAATACGTAAATGCAGAAAAAAAGGTGATTGTTTGAGCTGGGGGGGGGGGCTGGCAACTTTCCAATTCGAATAGGAGCGACAGGGACCCTTAAATAAGATGGGCGAAATTTCTCAAAATTTGATTCGGGCAAATTGCCCCAATTTTCCCCAAAATCGTTTCGTTCCCAATTACTTCGGACGAAAAGCGTTTTAAAAAGCGGGTATTTCCAGGTGACAGAGCCCGCAGGGTGTGTAGAAACGTTGTGCCATGCTTAA
>JAODAL010070866.1:0-15751 GCA_025379985.1 Phyllomedusa bahiana
TTTTGACTTTTGGGGCCCCCCACCCTGTTCATTGGGCCAGCATCAACCCTAAATCTTAAAACAGGGAATTCTATAAAAAAAAATTTTAATTGAAAGGGGAAAAAAAAACCGTTTTTTTAAAATCAAAACATAACAGTATTTTCGTGTTTTTTTGACTTTTTTCGCACCCACACTGGTTTATTGACGCAGCCCTACGAAAACTTAAAACAGCAATTTTTATTTTTCACCACAGGTGAATGAAAAAGGGGCAAAAAATACCGTTTTTTTATCCAAAACTAACAATTTCGGGGTTTTTTGGACCTTTTTCCCATCCAGGGTTTGTTGATAGACACCTTTTTAGTTAAATTTGAATCCAAACCCAAATTTTTTTTTGATTAGAGGGATTTGAGAATAGCTGTGATTTTCCGCTTTTAATAAGAACTTTCCAAAACTATTTTCCAAAAATTTTCCCAAAAATTTTTTTAATTTCCGAAAAATGGAGCGAAATGCAAAGGGGGGAAAACGGCAAAGGGGGGGTACACATGGGGGTAGAGGTACGAGAGAATGGGGCCCCCTTCCAGTGCTGGCGAAAACACTCAGGCCATCGGATCCCCCATTTTCAAGGGGCCGTCAGGCCTTTTTCATCGCTGGGTCAGGGCCCTTGTGAATCCCAAGAAAGAACATTCCCGGGGGGGGGGGGGGGGGGGGGGGGGCCCCAAAAACCCCTCCCTTCAGTGGGTTAAAGCAACCTGGGAAATTTGCAGTTTCCTTTCCCCCTCGTCCTCGCAGTCCCCCGGGCCCCCAAATGTTTGTTCCCTCAACATCATCAGCAACCGTCCCCAAAAAGAAGCCCGCCCCCAAAAGTCAACTCGTGTTTCCCCCCACTGTGGATAATCCCCTTTTCGAAAGGGCCTCTTTTATGACAAAAAAACGGGTTTGGGGGCAAGGCATTTTAAAAGATCCCAAAAAGGGTGATTTATTTCCGCTCTGACGCCCAGTTACTGAAAGCCATCAAAGGGGGTGAAGGAAGCCGGGGCAATCGGGAAAAAAACCCCGGCGGCGGGAAACCCCCTTGCCGTGCCCCTTGCTTGAACCCCCAGGGTTTCTGGAGCAGAAAGTTTAGGACGACCAAGTCCCCCTGTGTTGATGAAGATGATGATTTACGCATTTTCGGTTCCCAAACCTGGTCTTTTCCGCAGAATTTTCTTGGAGCCCCTTTTATCAGTGGAAAAAGGAAAGGAAAACGATGGGGTAAAATTGTCCAAAACGGGTTTCCCCCCAAAAAAGGGAGAGGGGGGTCGCAGAATCCGCTGATATAAACCCCAGCCACGGTCCCCAAAAAACCCCCCTCCTCCTTATCCCGTCCAAAAAAGGGCCAGACCTCTCAACCCTTTGGGCCCTTTTTTGAGCAAGCCTCTGATTCACCCAGCATGTCAAATCCCCGCCCCTTTTCCCTAAACCATAAAGTAGAGGCAAGAACCTTAAGGGTTAACCCCCACCAACCCTTTCTATCACGCCGGGGAAAGCATGAGTTGAAATGGAGGGAACAATTTGGGCCCAAAAAAAGGGAGAAACCCACGGGGCCCCCCAAACCCCTTTACAACAACCCCCTTTTCCCGCCTCCCCTCCTCCGCCACCCCAAACGTTCCTCAGCGCCCATGGTTTTCTCAGAGTCCTGATCAGGGATCAGCCCTTTTCCCATTTAGCCTCCCCCCTTTGCCCAAATACCACCACACCACCAGAGACCCATCCTACCCCCTTTTCCTTCCCCCAGTTTGACGACCTGCACGCCGTACACGGCCATTCCCAAACAGCCCGCCCCTTTTGTCTTCCAGGTTTTTGGGGGCAGAAGAAACAAATTTAACCCAAACCATTCCCAAAGCCAAAAGCCTGAAAGTCGGCATTTGCCAGGGCTTTTGGCCTTGGAAAGTAGCCTTACCGTCTGGTGGGACACAGAGGATACGCCACGTCATGCCAACGCCTTCCCCCAATATCCAGATGCCGACAGGCATTTCTTTGCCAGAAAGCTGTCCCTGCCCTGGCCATCCACGTGTTCATCAAAATTTCTGCATCTTAGTCCGAAAAGTCCATCTCACCACCGACACATTGACTAGTAAAGACGGCCACGGCCGCTATATCTCTGTGACAGCTCACTGTGGATAGCTGGGTGGATGTCTCAGGGGGTGACGGTGTCTCTCAGGCTCGGCTCACGATCTTCAAAACCGCAGGGATGGTTGCAGGGCTCTTTCCACAAGGTCCTCTGTGGCAACACGTGCCCAGATACACAGGCCGTGTTGAAATTAATCTGCCTTGGAGACCGTCAACACACAGGTCAGGAGCGTGGACGGGCCAAAGCAACGAGACCGACGCTGGCTGATATGACACAGAAACCTTGTGTCCAGGCATGGTGGTGTTGCGATAACGGGCGAAATCTGCTGGCCGCCCTTAAGATCGGTTAGGTGGAGCCCATCCCTTGCCTGGCACATGTCATGAACCTTGTCGTCCAGAAATTTCAAAAGACTACCCGGGTCCTGGACCTGCCTGCTGAAGAAGGCTCGAGGTCGAGTTCGCACTCCACCGTTCCGCAACCCTGCTTCGTCCCGCCTGGGCTGCGTTGCAGCGCACTCGGCCTCCCCTTCAACCGGTCTCATTGTTGACGGCAACACTCCAGGAATCCACCCCCACATGGCTCCAGCGATTGTGGCCAGCAGTGGCAATGCCATTACGCAGTATGAAGTACACATGGCTGACAAGCCAGCAGTACGGACCTCGGGGTGGTTGAACCCCGAGAGTGGAGGCAGGTGAAAGAATCTCTGCACCATCCTTTCCCGTTTTGAGAAGCCACCAAAATGGTCAGTGCGGACAATGCCCTTGTCAGCATGGCATTGTGGTGATTCTAGTTCTGGAACGATCGTTTGTACACTCTGAACAACATTTCCCACCAGCGACGGAGAGGAGACGGACACAAGAAGCAGACACGAGCTTTCTCTCCGTCAAATCCACAAGGCCCGACAGTTTCACAATTTCAAACGGTCTACAATAGGCATTGTGTTTCGGGTCCAGAGCAAGTGCAAGGTGGCCCATCAGCCTCTCAGTGGCATCAATCACGGCAAGGTCAGAGCTTGTATGGAAGCTGTGCCGAGTCAGCTGAGGAGTAGGAGGAGGAGTATTCCTAGATCACCGATGTTACCAATGGTCCCTGCCTTGGAAAGAGTTGGCGCTAATTTGAGGCTGGAGGAGGAAGATGAGGAATATCAGTTTTGCTAGTGCCCCTCGACCAAGGCTGGGAAATCAAGGCTCCATCCTCTCACATGAGTGCTTGGATACTCAAAGGGGGGGGGGGGGGGGGGGGAATATTGAAAAATAGATATATAATTTTAATTTTTCCCTCCAACATGATCCTCGCAATAAGGCCATCAAAATGAACAACATATTACTGGTGGCCACCCTCCTGGATCCCCGGTACAAAACAAAAAATCACCACTTTCTTCCACCCACCCAAATAGAAAAAAGAGTAAAATGCAGAAATGGAGACCTGCTCATTGATCAACTGGTGAGCATCTGTTGCGTTCTGCTTCACGTTCTCCAAATGTCCCGGTGTGAACAACATCAGCGACTTGACAGCAGTAGAGTGCCAAGTAATGCGAACGGCAGCAGCAGCAAGGTGGCAGAAAGCCTAATGGGTGACCTCTGGCAAACTTTGTTACCAACCTCACCAACGCATGCAAATGCAGGGCACACATCCAGAACACAGAGACAGCTTAAGATCTTGGTGCACGACTAACTGCGTCTCAACACCGATGTTTATTGCATGTGTTCCGGACCCAATAGACTTCTGGTATCCAAAATGGACAATGGCCCCGAGCTGGCTCGACCACGCCATGAGGTTTGTCCTGCCCAGCAGCCACGTCATATCTGAGCGGACCTTCAGCACAGCTGAGGAGTCATTACGACAAACGCTCAGTCCGCTTTCCCACAGATAAATGTGGATCGTTAGACTTTCCATCAAGATGATCAGGCCATGGATCTCTGATGAAGTTGTGGCCCCAAATGCCGAGGTCCACCGATTATTGTGCCAATTTACTTCACATTCCTTTTCAAAACAGAAATTGTCCTCTTGAAAACTTTTTTTTAAATGATCATTCTAACTGCAATTTTTATTCTCTTTTCCCAACAGTTCATTTTGCTGGTTTTGCTGTGAGGAGACTGTAAAAAGACAGTCAAGGTTTCATGACAACACCAGTAATTTCCATTTACTCACTTTATCTTAAGAAGTTTTTCGCATTGTCAAGGTTTTTTTGAGGTCATGTTGCTGTGAGATACAGCAATAATCATGGTCCTTTGGAACAGAATGTGACTTTCTAGTGGCATTCTCCCTCACAAATTTTAAAAGTGGCTGAGAAGTCATATTTATAATTTTTTGGTCAGTTGCTGTGAGATACAGCTATAAATATGGTCCTTAGGAACAGAAATTTGGCTTTCTAAGTGGCATTTCTCCCTCAAAACCAAAAATTTATTTTGTATTTTAACCATGGCTGAGAATCATTTGTATAATTTTTGGGTCATGCTGCTATGAATGCAGCAATACTAACAGATCCTATTATAAAAAAAATGTTGTTTCTAACAGAATTTGTTCATCACAATTGACCAAAGTGGTCTCAAGGGTCAAGCTTTGAATTTTGGGGCATTTTGTAGTGACATCAGCTATACAACAGACCATTCTAAAAAAATGTTGTTTCTAACAGACATGTTGTTCTTCACAATTGACCACGTGGCACAATGGTCATGCTTTGAATTTTGGGAGCAATTTTGCTGTGACATGCAGCAATACTACATGTCCTATTCTAAAAAATGTTGTTTTCTAACAGACATTTGTTCTTCCACAAATTGTCAAGAGTGGCCTCAAGGTGAAAGGTGCTGTCAGAACAGGATATGTAGGACACTGTAAGTGGACACAAAGTGTGCAAAAATGACTTGTTTTGTGCAAGATCTTTAACATAGATATCAATTCCCAGTATTGAGACAACCCCATTTAATACAATGAAAAAAAGATAAACAAAAACATGTGGGATTCCATCCTATTTTAAAAATGTGTTTTCTAGAATTAAAGTACTAAAAACTTGCATGTACAAAATAGCTGATATAAAAAATTCCCTCTGAATAGTACAAGGGAGGTACAGGAAAACTTGACCAATTGTAGGGATTATACAGAGACATGGAGTATGGAGCACGGAAGAGAAAAAAAGTACAGAAGACCATTTCCTCCAGCACATTGAGTAAAATGAGAAAAAGAATGCAAGATAAAGGGCACCTGGTGTAACAGGAGCTTTAACCACCATTAATTTCCACGTGAAGCTCAATTGTCCACACCAAACGATGGCAAGCACTAGCCCAGGAATTGACTGTGTACAGAGGAAGGCTGGAGTTTCTCACACTTCCGGCACTTCTGCTTCAGCACGACTTTTTTCGTTGCTAGCGTCATCAGGGCATTTTAACCTGCGTTGTTAATAGATGACGGACGCCAGCCCTGGGCTTTCACCGCACCCACTGTAAACTCCGTCCCTGGTCATTCTGTGGCCCATGACAGGAATAGTCAATGTCCTGTTAAACTAAAATGGTGGTTAAAGACTCCGTTATCCGGCCCTTTTAATATGTGGGTCCATGCATGTTTGGGGCTCATGCTGTGGCCCAGGACAGATAAGTCAATGTCCAGTGAAACTAAAAATGGAGTTGAAAGACTCCTTTTTTCCGGCACTTTTTTAAATTGGGAGGTCATTCAGGTTGGGCTCATGCCAGTGCACAGGAAAGGTAAGTCAATGTCCATTTGAAACTAAAATGGTGGTTGAAAGACTCCATTTTCCGGCACTTTTTAAATCTGGGTGTCAATGCAGGATTTGGGGCTCATGCTGTGGCCCATGACAGGTATAGTCAATGTCCATTGAAACTCAAAATGGTGTTGAAAGACTCATTTTTCCGGCACTTTTTAAATGTGGGGGTCATGCAGTTTTGGGGCTCATGCTGTGGCCCATGACAGTAAAGGTCAATGTCCATGAAACTAACATGGTGGTTGAAAAGACTCCCTTTTTTCCGCACTTTTAAATGTGGGGTTCATGCAGGTTTGGGGCTCATGCTGTGGCCCAGGACAGGTATAGTCATGTCCCAGTGAAACTAAAATGGTGGTTGAAAGACTCCGTTTTTCCGGCACATTATTAAATACATGTGTGTCCGGAATGCAGGTTTGGGGCCTCATGCTGTGCCCAGGACATGTAATAGTCAATGTCCAGTTCAACTAAAATGGTGGTTGAAAGACTCCTTTTTTCAAGTGCACTTTTTAAATGTGGGGGTCAAGCCATGTTTTGGGTGCTCAGCTTCGTTCCAGGACAAGGGATACTCAAGTCCGTTAAGTAAACATGTATGATCAAATCAAACGCCTCTGGCACTTTTTAATTTGGGTGATGCAGGTTCAAGTGATCAGGCTGTGGTACAAGACATGGATATAAATGTTCTTTTGACTTTTTTTCTGTGACTTTTATAACCTAAATGTGTTGCCTAAGATGAGCACGTATCCATTTGACGTTGTGGATGTTAATTTCAGCTTCTCCACCTGTTTGGGTGTAATAATGGAAGGTGTAGTTGCTCTCCCAAGACTTTAATGGTCCATCCCGCGGCATAATCGATGCTCACTATCGAAAAACCTTAACGAAAGCGGCCGACTATCTGCTATTCGATCGACTCTTGAAGCCAACGCAATCGCTCAACACTAAGTGAGATATCTTTTGCCAAGTTTAGAGTAATCATGCAAAACTCACCATCTAATCAATTGGATCCTCTATAATAGGAAAGAGGTAAATCTTCCAACTTAACTAGTTCACTTTGATTTTCAGCTATTAACGGAGGGAAATTCCCACTTGGGTATATCAGCGAGGCTCAGGTCCCCACATCACCCACCAGATATGTCAATGATTTCACCACCTCCTCTCCCTACGTCTCTGTCGAAGTTGGTCATGAAAACCCAAAGGCAGTAACTGACACTTTTCCTTGTTAATTTTAAACCCAGAGAATTCTCAAAAGCTGTCCAGCACCGCCAGCAGGCAATTAAAGTTTTGATCGAAAATGTGCGCTAAGAACCTCAGATTTTCATGTATTCAAAGGAGCAGAAATGCATTAAAAAAAAAATCCTTAAATATTTTTCTTTGACTTTTTTTGTCATTTATAGAGTGTTGCTGATATTGTGTTATGTTTGCATTGCTTTGCTTTCATGCCCGTGTGCACCTAAACTGATGTCAATTTTTTGGATCTGCTGACCAATTTTAGTTTTTTGGATTGTTTGCAAGGAGAAGTGGCCGCCTTCATTTTGATTGTGCCCATCCACACAGACTGCTTTTACTCAGAGCAGAATGTAGCTTTTATCTTCTCTCCCTGAAAATAGGGAGGTCTGAACAGACACCAGGTGAGGTAAAATGTCACAGTAGGTTCCCATCTGTATTGAGGTTGCCTGTCGTGGTGGATGGGCCCTTTCAGTTGTTGATCTATAAATATGCTAAGAACCCCAAATATTTCATATATCCTAAAGTAGGCAGAATTTCATTTTTGAAAAAGTTTCCTATATTCCCATGACTTGATTTAGGCATTTATAGAGTGCTACTGATATTGTGTTGTGTTTGCATTGATTTGCTGCCATGCCAGCGTGCACCTATATTAATTTCTTTAAAATTGTTTAGGATGTGCTGATCAATTTTTCCTATAGGCAAAGTTTAAGTTTATCCAACATGGATTGCAACTCCCTCAACAGAATTTTCTTTCTACTCAAAGCCCTCCCAACCTCTCGTTGCAAGGAAAGAAGCTTATCCTCCAGCAATTTTCACTCCATCCACATAAAATCCAGTACAATAACCAAAAACACTCAAAGAAGTTGCAGGGTCCTTTTGTCTTTTCAGGCGCCACTGGTATACCACACTGCTGCGCCATCAGCTATAAAGTCTTCAAAAGCATACCGCTTATCGGACAGTCTGCTGGACCAACGCACAATAAGTTATCCAAGTAGTGGATAAAGGACTGTACACCTGCCACATCCCTAATAACCAACTCCAAGAATGAACTGAAGGTCTTAAAGTAAGCACAGGAGATTGCGCAATCCATGGGCAAAGAACGATCAACATAATATGCATTGTCTCAGAAACAACCAAGCAAGTCGATACTGGATGGGTATACTGGGAGGAGATAAAATGTGGACTCTACATCAGTCATTGCAACATGCTCCAGGACTATATAAACTAACCCACCCCACAGCTGCATCAAATGTTGTATATACAACGAAAAATAGTTCCATTTCAATACCATTGTTTACTGATAAACCGAGGGCAAAGGAAAGATGATGTGTTAACCTAGATTTGACGGGTTCCTATTTTGGCACAATCCCCACTGGCGAAACAGTCTAATCATTACAAGGAAGTCATAAGAAAAGACCAAGCATTCATCCAAGGGTCACTTTCTTCAACAATTTTTCAGCAAAGAACCATGGATACTGGTTTGTCAACTTGAGGTCTCTAGTAGTAAAGGGGACATCATGGGATGGAGGAGGGATATGAAAACCGAACTCAAATCCCTACCTCAGCAACTGTCCATTGTCCTGACTAAGTCCTGCCCTTCCTCTACCCTTCTGAAACATAGCAAGGTAAATGGTACTATTGCAAGAGGAACAGATATGTTTGAACTTGCAATTGCCTCCAAATTTGCACTGTACTTCGTGAAACTGCCAGCACAAACCCAATCTGTTTCAGGCCGACCCTGCCCCACTGAATCTCAACTGGCTGACGTAATCGGCCGTTCCCTGAATGGAGTCCAAACAGCATTGGTGTCATCACCCTAAGCCACAACCCAATATCTTTCTGGTTTCAGCTAATGCTGGGCCTAACCACTTTATGCTGTCTCAACTGTTCATCATACCTCAACCACGCCTGTCTTCCATTAACCCGATGAGCCTCACTGATCGTATCCATGTAACAAAAAGACCAGAACAATTGTCCAGTGCATTTTTGCCAATCACGCTAGCCAAAAGGCAAAACCAAATGCCAGTGTTGTAAAACATCTGAAGAATCACCTCACTACTCTCTCATCCAATTTTTAATCTATATATTTTCCCTCTTGTCAGGAGCATGGAATATTTCAAAATATTTGTCCCTTCAAATCTTATCTCCAACTTCTTGCTTCAAATATGCCCCTTACGGATCTTCAAAGCACACGTAAACCTTACCATTCGACCTGTCATCCAAGCGAATCCCATCCTCTTGATGAGCCTTCTATGTCTGCACTGACACCGTCACACAGGATTCTCGCCTCCTGACCGCAGAACATTGGTCCACAAACGAGGACCCGAACCGGGGGGGGGGCCCCAGCTCCTACTCCCGCCACAACTCCTTGAGACCGCACCAATGCCAACACAGAAGATGGCCCACCTCCAATGCCTCCCACCCCCATGCTCCAAATGAGTTAGCCAGTCCCTCACACTCTTTGCTAACTTCCTGAAACTCTCAACCTCACTAATCTCTCCCATCGATCCTACCCTAGACTGAGTACTAGAGAATTCCAACCGGCACCAAACCCCTGACCCTTGGGACATAAAAATAGGGGGAAATGGACACAATGGAAACATGTACTCATCAGGTTGTATAGTTGCATGGGCCTACCACTCAGAACCATGAATTCATGTAAGGTCTCACCGATGCCACAAAGAAAGAACCTTGAAGCTCACAGCCCGCTGCTGTCATAAATGGCCAGACGTCTGCTGCCTGCCATCAGTCGTTTTAACCACCGCCGTTGTCGTCCTTGTAGTGACCACACCACCAATTCTGCTGTTGCCTTGGACAAAACTGGTAGGCCCCCAATCAGAACATTGGCAGCTGGGCCCACCATTGGTGTATGGGAGCTGGATGCAAGTGTGGGACCAACAACTTGACTTTGTTGCTGCCTATTCACCTCCGCAGAATTCGGGCGCCTAGGAGGATTTCTCCCAGGTCAGCCTAGCTCGGCTGCTGGCTGGCAGACTGCGTGACCATACTGGATTGTACCTGGTGAGGCTCCCGCACCGTCTCTGTGCCCTAGGGGGATGATCTGGACTTACAGGTGGGCGCGACTGCTGGGCCTGGTGCTCAGGAAGAGGCAAGGGGTCTGACGACCCAGCCGCACTGCCCAGTAGCCTTTGTGCCTGCTCCCGCAGCCAGTCAGGACTATGGGAGCTAATAGCTGCCCTCACCTGCTTTAAAACTTCTCCCACTGTGGCCATTTTATACAGGGGAACAGGAGAGATGCATTGACCTTGCTCTTCCTATCCCCTATGTGGACTGGCTCCTGCTCTCCCACCATGCACATTGGTCCCGCAACTCTATGACACACTCCCATAAGTTCGGTCATGTGAGGC
The DNA here is from genome assembly GCA_025379985.1 of Phyllomedusa bahiana. NCBI lineage: Eukaryota > Metazoa > Chordata > Amphibia > Anura > Hylidae > Phyllomedusa > Phyllomedusa bahiana. The sequence goes on from JAODAL010070866.1 coordinate 10,397, forward strand.
TTCCCCCCATGGCGTACTGGGTGTCTGGGCAGTTCTATATACTGGGCCTATAAATGACAAATTTTTAAAGCCATAAATTTTCAAATTGTATGTGAGCGATATGTGTAGAAAAGCATAAAGGAAACAATCAATTCAATATGATATAGAAAATAAAGGTTATTATGGACAAGATGGCAAAAATAACAGTTTGTATTGTGTAGGATGCAAAGATTAGATCCCACTCAAGTTCATGTTGAGTGAACTTCAGGAGTAATCTGCACTCATTACATGGATACAAAAAGTAACACATCTAGCCTTGCAGTGGATGTATATTTGCAGAACATATATTATGTAATGTATTTGACAATCTACTCATCTACCACCCACTGCCTCTTCATTATTAGTTTTCAAATGTTTATGTGTAATAGTTACTTAGCGACCAACAATGTGCTTACTGTTATAGGCTGCAAAGAAGCTAGTTACTATTATTTCAATGATGTTCACAGTCACCCTGATAAAATTATGTAAGTATCTTGAATATTAATTTTTTAGTTGACAAATACATAGCTGAGTCACATTATTATGTGATAAGTTAAAAACCTTAGATAGACGCAGCTGGTAAAAAGATACACTTTTTCAATACGGGTCAGAGAGGAAGTGATGTCATCAAAGCTCGGCCCCTTTTTACTATTTAACTTAAGTTATTTTTGTTATGAGAGTGTACCGTGGAACAAGGGCGTATATTTCAGCGCCCGAAACGCGTTGGTTGCCTGTAGCCTGTCTGTACCCCCCTGTATTGTTATGACCGAATAAACGCTGTTTTATTTGCACTTACCGCTGGATCCATCACCTTTGTGGAATCAAATGTTTTAGTAATAAGCCTACAAAAAAACTGGCAACCAATATTGAAACCATGAGGTAAATAACAAACAAATATCCTAACAACAGCCTATGGAAAATCAATACAATCTTGTATTAACCATAATAATACAAAACAATAACACGTGGAAATAATAAAAACCTAACAAAAAAATAAAATATACACAAACCACCCAACATAAAACGGCTACTACTCTCCACAATCTATGAGTAAATAATCTGAAGCAAAATACATATAGCAAAGAAGTACAAACATATAAAAAATGCTATGCGATATAAAACATACTTACCAACCGAGTCACCCACGTGTGGAGAGGAGCCAAACCCTGACGCTTCCTCAAGGGGGAATCTATCAGAGAGAGAGAGAACTTTGGAAGCTTCTGGTTCTGGTTTATTGGCAAAATCTGTGTTAATTAGAGAAAAAGCTGTGGATTTTTTTTTCTGCACACCAGAAGCACACTGCTTCTATGTGTAAAATCATGGGGAAGTCTAAAGAAATCAGCCAAGATATTAGAAAGAGAATTGTAGACTTGCACAAGTCTGGATCATCATTGGTGTAATTTCCCGGATACCTGAAGTTGCCATCGTATCATCTGTACAGAGCAATTATATACAGTACAAAACAAGATGGGAATGTCCAGCCATCAATACCTGCTCTCAAGGAAGAGAGATGGGTTATTACTGTGTCTTAGAGATGAACTGCTTGTCCGACATGTTCACTATCAACCCCGAACGAAAACAAAAGACCTTGTTGAAGCATGCTGTGGAAGCTGGTAAGATTGTTCATTATCCACAGTGAAACAAGTACTGTATCTCAAAATAAATTTACCTTTATTTTATTTTCAATAAGTAACGTAATACCGCACGTATAGCTTGCCTAATGCAGGTGATCTCCTGCCTATCATAAATCTTACAATAATATTCATGCAGCTCATAATATTCCAAAATCACCATATAAATTTATTGGTATTAAAACCACTCAGGCATATATATTCACATAAAAATATGCTTACGTAGCCTTGATCTCTGCAAAAAATTTCCCTTTATTGCGGTAAAAAAATAGTGCAAACCACCTTCTAGTATACACGGATTGTGTTCCACCGGTATCCAGCCTAACTTTGCAGGTAAACAATACAGCAGAGGTAGCATACAAAGTGTCAACAGTTACATAGCTCTTCGCTTTCAGGTCCCCTTGCGTCTGGTATGCTTTCCAGATCTCAGTCAGAACAACCCGTCCTTTCAGCACAGTGTGGAGATACTGCGCCTGCGCGACGTATTCGGGACAATGGGGATCCACCCCGAAAAGTCACTCAGCGCAGTATCCTCCTACACTGTTGCTGAGAGGATAGTATTAGTTCTGCCTGAGATCTGAAACATCCAGACGCAAGGACTGAAAGGCAGAAGCTAATTAACAATGTTGACACTTTGTATGCTACCACAGTGGTAATGTTTACCATCAAAGTTAGGCTGGATACCGTGGAACAACAATCCGTGTATTACTAGAGGTTGGTTTGCATATTTTTATACCGCAATAAAAGGAAAAATTTTGCAGAGAACAAGCAATGTACGCATATTAAATGAAATATATGCTGAGTGGTTTTAATACCAATAAATTTTATGTGATTTTGGAAATATTTTGAGCTGCCAGAATATTATTAGAGACAAGTACAGAGTTCCGACAAGGGCATATATGCCAATCCTGTTCAGGAAGAAGCCCTTACTCCCAAAAGGAAACATAAAAAAGCCAGATTCAAGTGTGTTAAATTCACACAGGAACACAGACCTACATTTTGTTAGACAAGTCCATTGGTCTTGACGAAACTAAATTAACTTATTGACCATAAATGACCATTGCTACGATGTTTGAGGAAAAAGGGAGGAAGCTTGAAAGCCAAAAGAACTCCATCCCATCTGGGAAACACAGGTGTTGTAGCATCAAGCTGTGGTGGTTTGATTTTGCTGCAGGGAGTGACTGGGAGCACTGATCACAAAATAGATGGCATCATGAGGAAAGAAGATTATGTGGCAATGTTGAAGCAACATCTCAAGACATTGGCCAGGAAGTTAAAGCTTGAGTGTAAATGGGTCTTTTAAATGGATAATGACCCAAAGCAACCTACAAACTGGTTACAAAGTGGCTTAAGGATAATCAGTTCACTGTTTTTGTAAGTGGCCATCACGAGCCCTGATCTCAATCCCTATTTTAAATTTAATTGTGCAAAGCTGAAAAGGCAGGTGAGAGCAAGGAAACCTACAAACATGGCTCAGTTACACCAGTTCTGTCAGGACGACTGGGCCAAAATTCCTACCAACTATTGTGAGAAGCTTGTTGAAGGATCCAAAACGTTTGACCCAAGTCATACATTATGAGGACAATGCTACCAAATACTAATGAAAGATATGGAAACTTTTGACTTTGCAGAAAGTAATAAAATGCCTTAAAACATTCTCTCTCTCATTATTCTGCATTTGGCAAATATAAATAATTTTGGTTCCTAATTTACCTAAAACGGGCAAGGTTTATTCTGATTTCATGTCAGATAGTGAGAAAAAACATGCAGATGTGTCTTTTTATATAGTGTATGTAAACTTCTGGTGTCAACTGTAAGTGTGTGATAGGCTGTCTGCACACATATCCCTTATTGCTGTCATGGGTACAAGGGATGATTTATCAGAGTTGCAAAATGGGAGGGTTATTGGCTTTCAAGCCAAGGATGGCGGTATTTCTGAAACTGCATAATTTGTGAGCTGTTCGGATGCTGCTATGGTGAAAATGTATAGTGATTGGGTAAATGTTGTCATTGCAAATAAGCCATGTAAAAATTGTGGAGCACCAGGTTTAAATCACCGATGAAGGAGCACAAGGGTGGCCTTACACGTTACAGTGCAGCAGCTCACTGCCAAAATGAATCAGATGGTGATCAGACGTGTGTCCCAAAAAAGGTCGATCTCTCCTTGGTTGCTATGGGCAACAAAGAGAGTTTTAGACCTTGACAGTTTTCATACATGAGGCCCTAAATGTAGAAAATACAACAAAATAATTTAGAAATAATAGCAATTCATATCTTACTCTACCACTTAAAGCGTTTTACTATGAAGTAAAATTGACGTAGTAACTTGCAAAATAAATAATAAACATTTTCACCATTCATCATTATTAAAAATTCTGCACCACTATGGTTTTAGCTACTCCCTTAGTGATCCAATAGTGTACAGCTCGTCTCTAGGTGATATAATCATGATGAGAGCTCCCCAGTCCTGGCTGCACTTGCTCAGACATTACCTACTCATCTCGCGTAGCTACTGTCATTCTTTTCCCTGCTTAGTAATCACACACACTCACTGCTGAGCGAGTGCTCAACCCCAGGCACTGTCATTCTACTCCTGTCCTCTGTACTCCTTAGTAATTAGTCAACCATACAGATAAACTTGCCCTATGTGTTTTGTTAGGCAGTAATTTAATCTACCTAAACAAATAGTGTAGCAGGGCTACACTAAATAAGCTACACTAAATAAACTACACTAAATAAGCTAAATAAGCTGTAAATAAGCTATGAACCTATTTCAAATTGCGTATATTATTGTAGTCAAAGGTCTGGTTATATAAAATCAATAATTTTAAAATACAAGTACTGTATAGACCTTTATTGCTTTATTGTGGCTTAGTGATTAGTGTTTCTGAACACTTTGAACCTAGAACCCCTATGCTGCAAGGCAGAAGTGCTAACCAATCAGTTTACATTGTAGCTATTCTTAGCTCTTCTATTTTAGGTTACTTGACTTAAAGGGATGCATCGCTTCTTAGTTCGGCTGATTCACACTACTCTCAGCTTCTCAACTCTGGAGATGCAGGGGTGTTTCTTCCCCCCCAGCTGGGTGACATCATCCCCCCCTTCACTGTGGCATGCTGGCTCCCGAGATTCCCCCCCCCCTCTCTGCCTGAGTCCACATGTCACTGTGTCTCTCCTATCAGTCTTCTTTTGTAAGAGCTGTATACATACCACAGGCTGCATTCAATCTAGACTGAGCAACTGAAATCTTCTCCTGTCACAGCTGGAGATGTGTTACAGCTTTCTACGAACATCACAGATCTCCCTTTTATGCAGGAGAGTTAGGCACCGGGACAAAACTGTTATGTTTTCTCATTGTAGAATCTGTTGCAGTCTGTTCTGCTGGGTGTGGAGAGAGAAAATGCTACGGCCCCTAACTCGGAGTCAGGCAGGGATCGACACAAATTGGGCTATTTCTGATGTGTAAGCCCTTCAGTGTAATTCTGTTTCTTCTGCCTGTATAAAGTGAAAATGTGACGGGTCCTTACTCTGAGTGACAGACACAGCTCGTGAATTCGACGGGGCTGTACAGAATGTAAATGAGCTCTCAGCTAGTGAAATGCAAGGAGGAGGGATCCGGAGGGATTCCACCAGGACTGGATATCAGTGTAAACAAAAACACAAGATAAGGAATACTGTGAATACAAGACAGCTTTGCTAAAGAATT
>JAODAL010070867.1:0-15751 GCA_025379985.1 Phyllomedusa bahiana
GGAAATTTCCCCCGCGGAAACAGCACGCATGTCCCTCTGCAACACCATCTCTCCAAAGGTGGACACCTTCTTTGATGGACAATATGGCCTCCTGGCCACGGAACATCCCCTTCTGCACTTGTCCACCTGTAGGCATCTGTCACACCACTCAGGTTTGTTATCCACGGCAGCCGTCTTTTCCTGTTTGGACTTTGCACCTCCAGCCTGCAAGGCTGCTTATATTGTGGCGAGTCCACCTTTCTCAGACTGTGGAATAGGGTTAATAATGGCTTTTAACCTCTCATGGTCTGCCTTCAACTTTGCTTGGAGCTTTTCATTTTCCTTTCTCATGGTGGCAGTCAGCTCCTCAGACTCCTTAATAGATTGACTCAGATGGGCAAGGAGTTCCTCCATGGCCAAACAAAACAATTTCAGGTAGCAACACAGTCTTTTAAACAGCACAGACTGTATACCTGGGTTTGTCCTCCTCTCTCCATTGAGCACACAGTCTCTTCAGACTCCAGCACCAAAGTCAGGCCTCCAGCCTTTAAAATTTCGCTGCAGCAGTCCTATGCAAACTGCATTTTTCTGCACCACTTTGTGCACACGTCAATTACTGCCAATATTTGCCCATCGTATGCCTCCACCATATGTGAGACTCCACTCACATTTTGGCCACCTCTGGATGACTCTGTTCTCTTGGGACTTGGAACCCAGGGCCTCTTGACAATTGGAGAGCCTCTCCAAGCCTCTGGGGGACCAGAGCCTCTCCTCAGCTCTGCTGCCACACCAAACTCCAGGTCGCAGACCACGCCCCCTTATCTCCTGTAGTAGGAGGCACTTAATAGGTGCTCTAGATGCACCCAATACCTGGGCTGGAACCTGAAGACCTGGAACGTGGGAACAACCACCCACCCATCTGCAGTTGTTCCGGAAAGGCCAGCCCTTAATGGCTGGAAATCAGCCGTACTACACACAAGTGTCAGCACCCTAATGTTGCAGACCGACAACACCTAGCTTCCCCCACCGAGACCATGCCGTTGGTGGCACTTTTCTACCAGGTTCCCTGACGTACGGCATCTAGTGGCAGCACCATGCGACCGCCTAAAGTCGCCCGGCCACACCGTGTTGTGGGGACAAGTCCTAACATTTCTTTGTTTGTTTACATATGTATCAACACTTCTATAAACAAGAATATTCAGACATGTTTCATTCAGATGTAACTGAACTCCTCAATGGGCAGAGGAAGGAGTAAAAACAAAGTAACAATAGCCAGCAGTAACTGAAAGAGTAATGGGGCTTATTTAAATTGTGATATTCCAGGATTTATATCAAATGTTTATTTGTGGTATTTCTTGCTCAATTTAACTTAAAGGGGTTTTGCCAAGAAGTAATTTCCTTAGCTAACAAGCTGTCACTGTCCTCTTCAGTCTTGACAAAAGGGGTGTTGTGTTCCTGTGTTTAAAAAAACAAGTGCCTCTTCCGTGATGTCATTGCACCACTTCACATGCATGCTCCCGAGGCTGATACTCATTATGCAGTCAGCCTTTGTAGTATGAGAAGCTCTGAGGTCTAGCTGAGCAAACATAGTGTTTGGCTAAACCACAGAGGAGAACTCTGTATTGTGCACAAGCTATATAGGTTTTGTTTTCTTCCTCTTATCTACTCAGGAGAAAAGATATGATCCAACCAGGCAGCAGGCAGTCACTGACTACTGCAGGGGGGAGGGAGGAGGGCAGGAGAAAAGATAAGATGGATTGAGCAGATTGCTGACTGCATGTTTATTTACATAATTACATTACATCGATTCTCTGGCTCTCCTACACATGAAAGGCTGTGCAGGAACCTCAGAGAACCATTGTAATGTGAGGAGATGGAGTAGTGGAGGGGGCATGACTGAGAGAAGCAGAGCTAGTTCACATGCCCAGTAGCACTGGTCTGCTCTCCCCCTCCTTTCAAAGCCCTGCCATCAGATAAGAAATACAAACAATGCAAGCATGGCCAGCCAGGAACTGGTCAGAAATACTATCAATAAGCAGTAAACACATGAAAAGTAAGTAATCCTGCAGCTGTGACTGGCTACATTTTTTTAATCATATATATTTAGAAAATTGATTAAATACTAATTTTGGAGGATCCCATGTCAACATAAGATCGTGGAAAAACCCCTTTAATTTAAGTTAGAGTGGGAGTTAGAAATATGACCAGTTGTGCATTCTCTTCAAATATGAGTAGGTCTGAAATATGAGTAGGTCTGAAATGTAAGACTCTTTATCAAAACTTTACCATAGATGGGCTAATAAACTCATCAGAGGAGAGAGCCTTTGCACAGTTAGCTCAACACTAGTGTTGAGCGATTGCGTTGGCTATCGAGATCGATCGATAGTCGATAGTTGGCCGCTATCGATAAGGTTTTTCGATAGTGAGCTCATCGATTATGCCCGATGACCATTAAAGTCTATGGGAGAGGCAACAACACCCTTCATTATTACACCCAAAACAAGGCTGGAAGAAGCTGAAATTAACATCCACAACGTCAAATGGATACGTGCTACATAGTTAGGCAACACACTTAGGTTATAAAAGTCACAGAAAAAAAGTCACAGACCCATTTACTTATCCCTGTCTTGTGCACAGCTGGACCCTTAAACCTGCATCACCCACAAATTAAAAAAGTACCAGAAGGGCCAGTATGATTTGAACCATCAGTTACTTGAACTGGACATTGCAATATCCCTGTCGTGGAACGCTGCTTGAGCCCCAACCTGCATGCCCCCACATTTAAAAAGTGCCGCAAAAAGGAGTCTTTCAACCAACATTTTAGTTTCACTGGGACATTGGGGGGACTATACCTGTCCTGGGCCACAGCATGAGCCCCAACCTGCATGGGGACCCCCACATTTAAAAAGTGCCGGAAAAAAGGAGTCTTTACAACCAACCATTTTAGTTTCACTGGACATTGACTATACCTGTCCTCGGCACAGCTGAGCCCCAAACCTGCATGACCCCCCCCCCCCCCCCCCCCCAGTAAGGGGGAGGACCCCCCACCCCCCCACCACCCCCCCCCCCCCCCCCTACATTTAAAAAGTGCGCAAAAAGGAGTCTTTCAAACCCACCATTTAGTTGACTGGGACATTGTCTATACCTGTCCTGGCCACAGCATGAGCCCAAACCTGCATGACACCCACATTTAAAAGTGCCGAAAAAGGAGTCTTTCAACCTCCATTTTCAGTTTCACTGGCATATGATATACCTGTCCTGGGCCACAGCATGAGCCCCAAACATGATGCCCACATTAAAAAAGTGCCGGAAAAGAGGAGTCTTTCAACCACCATTTTAGTTTCACTGGACATTGACTACACCTGTCCTTGGGCCACAGCAGAGCCCCCAATCCGGCATCGACCCCAACATTTAAAAAAGTGCCGGAAAAAGGAGTCTTTAACCACCATTTTAGTTTCACTGGACATTGACTATGTCCTGTCATGGGCACAGCATGACCCAGGGCCAGAGATACAGTGGGTGCGGTGAAAAGCCCTGGCTGGCGTCCGGTCATTATTAACCGCAGGGTTAAATTGCCCTGATGAACGCAGCAACGAAAACTGGTCGTGCTGAAGCAAGAGTGCGGAAGCGGAAGTGTGGAGAACTCCAGCCTTCTCTGTACCCAGTCAATACCTGGGTAGCGCTTGCCCCTTCCGTACTGAGTGTGGACCCAATTGTGCTTCTCTTGGAATATATGGTGGTTAACGCTCCTGTTACACCCAGGTTGCACTTTATCTTGGCATTCTTTTTCTCATTGTACTCAACGGGCTGGAGGACATGGTCTCTGTATATTTGTTCTCTGTCCGTGCTCCATACTCCATGTCCTCTGAATAACCTACATCTGGTCACGTTTTTCCTGTACCCTCCCTTGTACAATTCAGAGGGATTTTTTTAACAACTATTTAGTACATGCAAGTTTTTTAGTACTTTAATTCTAGAAAAACACGTTTTAAATAGGATGGAATCCAAACATGTCTTTGTTTCTCTTTTTTTCATTGTAGTAAATGGGTTGTCTCAATACAGGGATTAATAGCTATGTTTAAAGATCTTTGCAAAACAAGTATTTTGCAATATGTGTCATTAAACAGTTTTGTTCCTACTATCCTGTTTCTGACCGCACCATCACCTTGAGCACTCTTGACAATTTTGAAGAACAAACGTTTGTTAGAAACAACAATTTTTAGAATAGGACCTGTAGTATAGCTGCATGCACAGCCAAATGCCCCAGAAATTTCAAAGCATGACCCTTGAGCAACTTTGGTCAATTGTGAAGAAAACAAATGTCTGTTAGAAACAACCATTTTTTTAGAATAGGACCTGTAGTATAGTGCATGTCACAGCAAAATGCCCCCAAAAATTCAAAGCATGACCCTTGAGCACTTTGGTTCAATTGTTGAAGAACAAATGTCTGTTAGAAAACACATTTTTTTATATTAGGGACCTGTAGTATTGCTGCATTTCAAAGCAGCAAGACCCAAAAAATTATAAAAATGACTTTCACGACACTGTTAAAATTGTGACAGGAGAATGCCGCTTAGAAGCCACATTTCTGTTAAAACGGACCATGATTTTTGCTGTATCTCACGCGTACATGTGACCCCAAAAAATTATAAATATGACTCTCAGCAACTATTAAAAATTGTGAGGAGAAAATGCCACTTAGAAGCAAATTTATGTTCCAAAGGACCATAATTATAGCTGGATCTCACAGCAACATGACCCAAACAAATTATAAATATGACTTCTCAGCAGTATTAAAAATTGTGAGGAGAAATGCCACTTAGAAGTCACATTCTGTTCCAAAGGACATGATTATTGCCTGTTCTACAGCAACATTGACCTCAAAAACCATTGACAATGCGAAAACTTCTTAAGATAAAGTGAGTAAATGGAATACGGTGTTGTCATGAAACCTTGCTGTCTTTTACAGTCTCCTCACAGCAAAACCACAAAATGAACTGTTGGGAAAAGAGAATAAAAATTGCAGTAAGAAATGATCATTTTAAAAAAAGTTTTCAAGAGGACCATTTCTGTTTGAAAGGAATGTGAAGTAGACGTGCAACTAATCGGTGACCTCGGCAATTGGGGCCACAACATCATCAGAGATCCATGCCTGATTCATCTTGATGAAAGTCAAACGTCCACATTATCTGTGGAAAGCGGATGCGTTTGTCTGTAATGACTCCTCTCAGCTGTGCTGAAGGTCCGCTCAGATATGACGCTGGCTGCTGGCAGGACAACACCTCTATGGCGTGACGAGCCAGCTCGGGCCATTCGTCCATTTTGGATACCCAGAAGTCTATTGGGTCCGGAACACATGATCTTAAGCTGATCTCTGTGTGTTGGATGTGTGCCCTGCATTGCATGCGTTGGTGAGGTGGTAAACAAAGATTGCCAGAGGTCACCCATTAGGCTTCTGCCACCTTGCCTGCTGCTGCCGCTACGCCTACTTGGCACTCTACTGCTGTCACGTCGCTGATGTTGTTCCACCGTGACATTTGGGAAACGTGAAGCAGACGCAACAGATGTCTCCAGTTGATCAATCAGCAAGGTCTCCATTTCCTGCATTTTACTCTCTATTTGGGTGGGTGGAAGGAAAGTGCTGATTTTTGTTTTGTACCGGGGATCCAGGAGGGTGGCCACCCAGTAACTGTTGTTCATTTTGATGGCCTTAATGCGAGGATCATTTTGGAGGAAATGGAGCATCCAAGCACTCATGTGAGAGATGGAGCCTTGATTTCCCAAGCCTCTGGGTCGAGGGGCACTAGCAAACTGATCTTCCTCATCTTCCTCCTCCGCCTCAAATTCGCGCCAACCTCTTTCCAAGGCAGGGACGTCGGTAACATCGGTGTCTAGGAATACCTCTTCCTCCTCCTCCTCCTCCTCCGCTGCCTCCGGCACAGCTTCAACACAGCCCTGACTTGCCTGAGATGATGCACCCTGAGAGCTGATGCGCCACCTTGCACTAGCTCTGGACCCCGAACCACTGCCTAATGAAGACCGATGAAATTGTGAAACTGTCGGGCCTTGTGGATTTGACGGAGAGAAAGGCTCCGTGTCCGCATCTGTGTCCGTCTCCTCCTCCGTCGCTGGCGGGACCTGTTGTTTCAGAGTGTCCAACGATCGTTCCAGAACTAAGATCACCACAATGCTCATGCTGACAAGGGTATTGTCCGCACTGACCATTTTTGGTGGCTTCTTCAAAACTGGCAAGGATGGTGCAGAGCTCTTTCACCTGCCTCCACTCTCGGTGGTTCAACACCCCGAGGTCCGTACCGCTGCTTGTCAGGCCATGTGTCACTTCGTACTGCGTAATGGCATTGCGCTGCTGCCACAATCGCTGGAGCATGTGGAGGGTGGAATTCCAGCGTGTTGCCACGTCAACAATGAGACGGTTGACGGGGAGGCCGAGCTGACGCTGCAACGCAGCCAGGCGGGACGAAGCAGGGTGCGAACGGCGGAAGTGCGAACTCAGACCTCGAGCCTTCTTCAGCAGGCAGTCCAGACCCGGGTAGCTCCTTAGAAATTTCTGGACGACAAGGTTCATGACATGTGCCAGGCAAGGGATGTGCTCCAGCCTACCGATCTTAAGGGCGGCCAGCAGATTTCGCCCGTTATCGCACACCACCTTGCCTGGCACAAGGTTCTTGTCACCCAGCCAGCGCTCGGTCTCGTTGCTTAGAGCCGTCCACAGCTCCTGACCTGTGTGTGGACGGTCTCCAAGGCAGATTAATTTCAACACGGCCTGGTGTCTCTGGGCACGTGATGCCACCAGAGGACCTTGGAGGAAAAAAGCCCTGCACCATCCCTGCCGTTTTGAAGAGCATGCGCCAGGCCTGAGAGCCACCTCACCCCCAGATAACATCCACATCCAGCTCACCAGTTTGAGCTGTCACAGAGATATATCGGCCCCTTGGCCGTGCTTACTCTACTAGTCCCCAGTTCGGTGGTGGTGTGGACTTTTCCGGACACAGATGAAAATTTTAGATGACACTGCTGGCCAGGCAGGGATGGTTTTTCTGGCAAAGAAATGCCTGCTCGCATCGTATTGGGTGCAAGAGCGAGGGCCATGATGACTTGCGGAACCCCATCTGTGTCCACCTGACGGAAAAGTCAACATTTCCAAGGCCAAAAGTCCTGGCAATTGCCGACATTCAGCTTTGGCTTTGAGGGATGGTTTTGGTTTAAAGTGTTTTCTTCTTCTGCTCGCCCACAACCTGGAAGGACAGAAGGCTGGCTGCTAGACAGATGGCCGCTGTAACGGCGTGCAGGTCCGTCAAACTGGCGAAGGAAGAAGTGTATGGATGGTCTCTGGGGTGCTGGAGTACTTCGAAGCGACGGTGGAGGCTGAAGCGGAGGCTGATCCCTGATCATACTCTGAAGAGACCATGGGCAGCTGAGGAACGCTTGTTGGTGCAAGAGGGAGGAGGAGTGAGACAGAGGGGGTTGTGACAGTGGTTGGGAGGCCCGGCGTCGGTCAGTGTGCCTTTTTTGCCAAGTTTTCCCTCCATTTCAACTCAGCATTCCGCCAGCATGTGACAAGCATGTTGGTGGTGGTTAACCACTAAGGTTCTTTCGCCTTACTTATGCGTTTACGGCAAACGGCGGCAATAAATGACATCGCTGGTGAATCAGAGGCTTGCTCAAAGACGAGGCCCAGGCTTGTAGAGTCCTGGACCTTATTTTTTGACGGCGATAACCGAGGAAGCGGGGTTTGCGCTGGACCCGTGGCTGGCGGAATATATCAGCGGACTTCCTGCGACCCGCCCTCTCCCTTTTTATATATGGCGGGACCCGTAATTGACACTACCCCATCGTCCTTCCTCCTCGTCCACTGAATGAAGCGCTCGCAAGCAAATTTCTGCGGAAAAGACCGAGAGGGATCCGCCATGTCGTCCATCATCATCATCATCACACAGGTGACTTGGTCCGTCCTGATTTCTGCATCCAGAAAGCTGCGGGCTACAAGCAAGGGGCACTGCAGAGACCGTTGATGCCGACCGCGCCGGGATTTTTGCCGATTGACCGGCTTCCTTCACCATCCTCTGATGCATCAGTAACTGGGCGTCAGAGCAGAAGAAAATCATCCTTTTTTGGCCTCTTGATCTTGTTAACAATGCCTTCTGACCCCAACCCCGCATTTTGTCATCAAAGAGGTCTTTTCAGAAAATGGATTATCCAACAAGTGGTGGGTACACAGTTGACATTTGGGCTGCTTCATGTTGGACAGATGCTGATGAATGCTGATGACGACATTTGTGGTCCGGTGACTGGCTGAGGACGAGGAGGTAAGACCTGCTAGATGTCAGGTTGCATTAACCACTGAAGGACAGATTGGCGACTGATGTTCGTTTACTTAGATTCACAGTGCCCTGGCCCCGCGATGACAACCCTGACGGTCCTGCAACTGAACCCGATCCGCTGGCATGCGTGTTGGCGCCACACTGGAAGGAGGCACCTTCTCTCGTACCTCTACCGTCCATGTCTAACCACCACCCCCCTCTTTGCTCGCGTTACACACCTGCATTTCGCTCCATGTTCAGCAAAATATAAAAAATTTGAGAAGGTAATGGAATAGTTTTTGGAAATCTCTTAATAAAAACGGCAAATCACAGGACTATGTCTCAAATCCCTCAAATCAAAACAAAATGCTGGATGCAAATTTTACTGCAAGGTGTCTAATCAACAAATCTGTACCTGGGCAAAAGTCCAAAAAAACACTTATCTGTTATGTTTATGGTATAATAAAGCGGTATTTTTTGCACCTTTCAATTCTCCTGTGGTGAATATGAAATGCCTGTTTTAAGATTTATGTAGATGCTCGCGTCAAATGAACAGGTCTGGGTTGCGCAAAAGTCAAAAAACATGTAAACTGTTTATGTTTTGATATAATAAACTGTATTTTTGGCACCTTTCAAATCACCTGTGGTGAAATAAAATTTGCTTTTTTTAAGATTTACAAAATGCTGCTCAATAAAACAGTCTGGGTGCGCAAAATCAAAAAACACGTAACGTTATGTTTTATATAATAAACGTTTTTTTTTGAACCTTTAATTTCACCTGTGGTGAATATAGAATTGCTGTTTTAAGATTTACGTAACCCGCGTCAATAAACAGTCGGGTGCGAAAAAGTCAAAAACACTAAACTTTTATTTTTTTATATAATAAACGTTATTTTTTGCACCTTTCAATTCACCTTGGTGAATATAGAATTGCGTTTTAAGATTTACGAGATCTGCTCAAGAACAGGGGGGGGTCACAAAAGCAAAAAACACGAAACTGTTATGTTTTTTTATAATAAACGTATTTTTTGCACCTTTCAATTCCCCTTTGGTGAAAAAGAATTGTGTTTTAAGATTTACTAATGCGCATCAATGAACATGCTGGTGCCAAAAGTCAAAAAACAGAAACTGTTATGTTTTGAAAATAAAGGGATTTTTGCACCTTCAATTCACCTTGGAATAAGAATTGCGTTTTAAGATTACTAGATCGGCGTCAATGAACAATGCTGGGTGCCAAAAGTCAAAAAACACGTAACTGTGATTTTTTCGTACGATACACTTTTTTTTGGCAACAAAAAACCTTGCTGACTAAAAAGTTTGCGGTTTGAAATTTAAGAAAGGTTGAATAATCAAAGTCACAGTGTAAGGGGAAAAATTGAACACCTATCTAAAAAGATACGAAAATAAAATGGAGTTTTGCACTAAAAAAGAGCCTGCATTACTAGAAATATTTTTTATCCAAATAATTCAGGCTGCCCAATATCCAGGAATATTTCAATAGCAAACTGTTAAAAATAAAAAATATTTTCCCCTACAAGCTACACAAGTCCCTTTTTGAATTTATCCAGTGTTCTTTTTAGATAGAGCTTTTCTGTGTTCCCTGCGCCCCCCCCTCCCCCCGTCCCACCGCCGGAAAATTTTCAGTGAGATTCTGCTTTAAAATTTTCTAGCTAACACATAAAATGTTCAAATCCCTAATCTAACAAATTGGAAATCACAGCTAAATAGAGGTTTCTCTGGCAGAAATAGACCCAATTTCGCTGACTGTTTTGGCCACAGGGAGAACGCAGGTCCTACCCTATGACCTGAAGACACTGAGCTGAAACAGGAAAGGTTTTATGTAAAAACAGTCATGTGATTTTCCAGCCATCGCAACCCAAACCCCTCCCATCTGAGTCGCAACAGATCTCACCCTGCTCTATTCTGAAAAATCATTTGCGGCCGCCAAAATTACAGGAAGCGCCGAAAAAGGCGCATCTTTAAAAGATGATGCCAGATTTTAAAAACCCTTTAAATTTTCGCATATCTGGAAATTTTGATCACCCTAAAAACCTTGCCGATTTCCCAAATTGTCGAAAAAATCGCTCAACCTACTTGGGGAATTAGGCTACAGGAAAAATTTATATATTTTGGCGTTGAAAAAGACGGTTTTTTGGGGGTCAGCAACCACAAAACAACGCCTAATTAACCCGGGATGTAATTGCGCAATAGAATTGAGCACCCAAAAAAATGAAGTGGTATTTGAAATTTTTAAAAAACGCTGTTTCTTTAAATAAATACAACAGGAACTGGCTTAGATCCCACTTGGAAAATGAATGTATATGCAGCTACAGTGGACGCACACTGGATTTCAGATCCAATACCACAAAAAAATTTGAAATAGAACATAAGAGAACACCCTCTGAGACAAGCTGAGACACCCCACAGAAATCGCTAAAATAAAAATCAATTCTTCAGTAAGAGCTATTACCGGGGGCAGCACCTTCCCTGATGAGCACAGTGAGAGGAGTGTGAGCTCCCGGCGTCGCGCCCAGACTTATATAGTGCGGTGACATCACAGAATCCCGCCAATCTCTGAGTGGCTTCACCTCTGCACATGTCATGCAGGCTATGCCCTGCTTCCTCCCAGAGTGCTTTGCCCCATGTAGCGCCATGTGCTCGCAGCCATGTTCTCAATCAAAAGCACACTTCGTTCACCCGAAGTACCCCAAAGTTCCCAACCGAAGTTTTCCTGAAATTCTAAACGAATTCCACTTCGTTAGAATCGATTCGCCCATCTCTAATTATATTGTTTGCACGACAGAAGTAGAATGATATATATGGATCAGAGGATATCATGGGACCACTGATTTCCAACAATTGAAAGTGAATTTGAATGTATCAGAGTTCCATTGGTTTTATTTTTATTGGACAGGCAAATGTCATTAAAATGTATCTAATGCATAAGGCTTCCGTCATTCCTGTGACTCTAGAGGAGGATGTAAAAAGGCATACGATTGTTTTTATAGTACATCATGTACAATAATGTACATCAAAGTACAATCATGAGAACAACAACAAACAATGTTACAGATGACCTATACCTATACAAATACATTCGTTCATTCGTTCCCATATGCATTCATATCATTTGTTAACACAAATTCTGAAAAGAATGCTAAAGATTATAGCAATATCTGGTATTTAATGCCACCTACAATATTTACAGACATCTTTGAAATGCTTAGATCGTACCATCAGTTTGAAAACTGAATGTAAGCCATACCCATAGATCTAAATAAAAAAGCAGACTGCTTGTCTACACGGCACAGACTTTTTGAGTTCGGATTTCAGTTTCAGTTTTGCAAAAAACACGTGAAACATACACATTCTTCTGATACATTTCTGATGGAGAATATACTGTTCAATGTCAATTGGCTTGCTGAATCTGAAAACCGACTGCAAAATCAGCACAAAAAAAAAAAACAGCTGGAAACTGATTTTAAAATACCGTTAGATTGTTGTTATAAAATCAGACCAGTATTTTACAATTGCAGTATGGACATAGCCTAAAGATAAAGGAGGTCATACTGGTGTAACTAAAGATGGTTCACGGGTAACAATTGTACCATGGTTCAGGTGCCACAAGGCATTGAAAAGATCCCTCTACCAGTATCATAAAAGACACAAGGTAGGTTCTACATCTAGAACGGTTTTAACAGTATGTACCAAAGAAGGCATGGACAATCTGGGACTAAAAAGCAAACTTGACACTTGAACCCCACCTGCCCACATTCAAGAATGCCCCCTCTCCCTCATAAGAGGGAAAATAGTGGTCAGCTATATGTGTTGTGACAAATTTAGCTTTTTTTGGTCATACTTCTTTAACACCATCCTGACATGGGATGTACCGTAACGCCCTAGCAGGATGTGCGTTCCCGCAAATGAATGTACCAGTATATCCTGCAGATTGTGTGGGCTCACAAGATAGTCCTTCATGATCGCGACATGAGACCAGTAGTATATTACCGCTGGCCTAATGCCTCAGCACCCACAGCCAAAGTATGCTCCGACCACGGGTGATCAACTCGTTGGCTGCCGTGATGTCTTTTCACAGTGCAACAGCAGCGATCATGCTGCTGCTGTAAATACCTGACAGCCCGGAAGTGTTGTAAAAAAAACTTCCGGGTTGTCTGTGTTGTCACCAATATCCCCGCAATGCATTGTGGGCATTGCTGAGCATGGACAGTCCCCATGGAGACCAGTATACAGCAGCAATGCTGTTTACTGATCTCTTTTGTATCAGTGATCTAAACATCACTGATACAATTCCCCTATGGAAAAAAGTGAAAAACAGTGAAAAAAGTAAAAAAAAAGTAAAACACAAACACGAAAAATAAAAGACGTACACCTCCCTTTTCCTCCTTACAGACACCAATCGTCCCCCCAAAAAATAAAAAATAAATAAAGTACACATATTTGGTATCATCGCATGCATAGCGACCTATCCTATAAATCTATCACATTAACTAACCTGCACGGTGAAAGGCATACAAAAAAAACAATGAGAGAATGGCGATTTCTTTTCATCCCGCAGCACATAAAAAAGAACAAAAGTGTTCAAAAACACATATAAACACCAAATTGGTACCAATTAAGGTGTCAGTTCATCCCGCAAAAAAAAAAAAAAACCTCTTACACAGATCTGTATACAAAAAAATATAAAAGTAATGGCTATCAGAAGATAGTAATGCATAAATATTGTTTTACACAATAAAAACGTTTTTCTTTAAAGCGCATAAAACATAAAAAAAATATAAATTTTGTATCGCCATAATCATATCGACCCACAGAGTAAAACTAACTTGTCACATATACTACACAGTGAGCGTTGTTAAAAATAAAAAAACACTACTACGATTGCAGTATTTTCTTCCCCTGCCTTCCAAAATACGGATTTAAAACCAATCAAAAAGCCTTGATCCCCCAAAAATGATACCAATAAAAATATCCACTTATCCCACAAAAAACACGCCCCTCAATAGCTCCGTACATAGAAAAACAAAAAAGTTATAGCTCTCAGACTATGGTGATGCAAAAACGTGTTTTCCTTTTTGTATAAAAGTATTTTTTTGTGTAAAATCAGTAAAACAATAAAAATATACAAATTGGGTATTGCTGTAATTGTATCAACCTGCTGAGTAAAGCTAGCATGTCATGGTGACTGCTGTAAAAAATAAAAAACACTACCATAACTGCTGTATTTTGTTCAAATCTTCACTAAAACCTTAATAAAATGTGATCAAAGCGTCATATGCCCCCCATAATGGTAGCATTAAAAACGTCAACTCACAAAAACCAAGGCATACTTAGCTCCGTATACAAAAAAATAAAAAACCTTATGCAAAGATGGGCGAATTGATTCTAACGAAGTGGAATTCTTTTGAATTTCAGGAAAACTTCGTTTCTGAAAATAGTCAAGTTTGGGGGGCTTCGGTGAAAAAAGGGCTTTTTTATGATAAATGGCTGCGGCACAGGCGTTACATGGGGGGAAACACTCTGGGGGGAAAAGGGCAAGCCTGCATGACATGGCAAGATGAAACCAATCAGAGACCGGGGGGATTCGGACATCACCGCACTATATAAGTCCGGGGGCGCGTGGGAGCTCACCTCCTCTCACTGTACGACAGGGGGGTGCTGCCGGGCTGCTTTAATAGCTCTTTTAAGGGTTTACGATTATTTTCAACAAAATTGAAAACGGGAAGGTTTTTAGGGGGATGAATTTTTTAATCAGCGAAAATTAAGCTAAAAACGAGCATCATCATTAAGATCGCGCCTTTTTTTTGGGGCTTCTTGTAATTTTTGGGGTCCCAAACAGATTTCAGAATAGAGCAGGGGAATGTGGTGCGACGTCATGACTGGATGTTATGGTTGCGATTTGGGGGAAAAAACACATGCCCTTTTCCAAAGAACACGTTTCCTGTTTCGCCCCATGTCTCTCACGTCTCATAGGATAGGGCCTGCCTCTGCCTGTGGGCCCAAAAACCCCGAAATTAGTCTATTTTCTGCACAAGAAAACCCCTACTATTACGTGATCCTTCCAATTTATTATATTAGAGATTTTAAAATTTTGTAGTTAGCTAGAAATTTTTTAAAACACACTACGCTGTAAATTCACGCGGGGGAGCAAGGGGGGCCCCCGCGGGGGAACACAACAACCTTTTCAAAAAAAACCCTGGGTTTAAAATTCACCAAGACTTAGTGTAGACATTGTAGTGGAATATCTTTTTTTTAACAGTTTGCTATTGAAATATTTCCTGGGTATTGGGGAGCCGAAAAGTATATTTGAACCCACCATTTCCCAGTAATGCAGGTCCCCTTTTTTTTAAAGGGGCAAAACTCCACTTTTAATTTTCCCCAAAAAACATTCAGATATGTGTTCATTTTAATTTTTTTTCCCCTTAACACCTGGGACTGTTTATTTTATCCACCTGCAGGGTTTAAAATTTCAATCCAGCAATCTTGGATCCCGCACAGTTTTTTTTGTTGCCAAAAAAAACCCTGTTATAAAGAAAACATAACAGTTACGGGTTTTTTGACTTTTGCCCCACCCCGCATTGTTTATTGACCCCGCATCACGTAAATTTTTAAAAAAGCAATTCAAAATTCCCACAGGTGAATTGAAGGGGGGCCCAAAAAAAAAACCGTTTTTTATACCAAAACATAACAGTTTTTCGTGTTTTTTTGACTTTTTCACACCCCCGGGGGGTTCATTACGCCGCAACCACTAAAACTTAAAAAAGCAATTTTTATAAATTTACCAAAAGGGAATAGAAAGGTGCAAAAAATACCGTGTATCATACGAAAAAATAACAGATACGTTTTTTTTTGACTTTTTTCCCCACCCCACATTGTTTCCCTTGACCCCAGCATCCACGTAAATCTTAAAAAAGCAATTCCCAATTCACCAAAAAGGGGAATTTAAAGGTGCAAAAAATACCGTGTACATACGAAAACAAACCCGGTTTCTTGTTTTTTTTTACTTTTGCACACCCACATTTGGTTTATTGACCCCAGCACCACGTAAATCAAAAAACGCAATTCCCATATTCACCACAGGTGAATTGAAAGGGCAAAAATACCGTGTAAACATACGAAAACAAAAAAGATACTGTTTTTTTTTGGGCTTTTGCCCATCCAGATTTGTTGATAACACCTTGGGAGTTAAATTTGAATCCCCGCAATTTTTTTTTGATTAAGGGATTTGAGAATACTTTTTTTTTTTTTTTTTTTTTTTTTTTTTTTTTTTTTTTTTTTTTTTTTTTTTTTTTATTTTTTTTTTTTTTTTTCCGTCTTTTAATAAGAGCCTTTTTCCCAAAAATATTTCCCTACCTTTTCCAAATTTTTTTTATTTTTTGAACATGGAGGAAATGCAGGGGTAAGCGAGCCCAAAAAGGGGGGAAACAACCCTG
>JAODAL010070868.1:0-15750 GCA_025379985.1 Phyllomedusa bahiana
GTCCCCTAACATTTTAAAATTACCAGGTGGGTAGGCAAGATCCTAGGTGGTAGGAAAAGGGCAAGGCCCAGGTAGAAAATAGGCCCCTATTTGGTTGGTAAAACCCGCATGGATAAGTTGGTGGGCCGGCCCCGGCGGTTGGTGGGTGGGCCCAAGTAAGGTAGATAAGTGGGGATGGGGGGTAGGAAATTGCCCCCCAAGTAGTAAGTAGGCCCTAATAAGGTTGGCGGGGCCCCAGTTAGTTGGTTGTGGGAAAAGTTGTTGGGGGTCTCATTACATAGGCTGGAGGTAGTCAGGGCCCCCTTTAGATGTAGGCAGGTATTCAGGGCCCCCCAAGATAGTAGGCAGGTAGTCAGGACCCCCTTTATATAGTGGGCGGGTAACCGGGGGCCCCCTTTTTTTTTTGTAGGGCCGGGTAGCAGGGCCCCTTTTAGTATTTGGGCAGGAGGTGGGGTTTCCCTTTTTAGTATTCAGGAGGTGGTCAGGGCCCCTTTTTTATTGGGCAGGGGGGTCAGGGCCCCCCCTTTAAATAAGGTAGGTAGTCGGGCCCCCTTTTTTTAAATTAGGTAGGTGGTTGGGGGCCCCCTTTTATTTAGGCAGGTGGTTAGGGCCCCTTTGAATTTGGGCAGGTGGTTTTGGGCCCTCTTTAGTATTTAGGCGGGTGGTTGGCCCCTTTTTTTTATTTGGGTAGTGTAAAGGGCCCCCTTTGTATTTAGGCGGTGGTCGGGGCCCCCTTTATATATTGGTGATAGTTGGGGGCCCCTTTTTTTAATTATTAGGTAGCCAGTTTCTCCTTTATATATTAGGTAGCCAGGGCCCACTTTATATATAAGGTAGCCAGTACCCCTTTTATATATTGGGTAGGTGGTTAGGGCCCCTTTTAGTCGTTAGGCAGGTGGTGAGGACCCCCTTAAGTATTTTGGCAGGTAGCTAGGGCCCCCTTTATATATTAGGTAGGTGGTCAGGGCCCCCTTTAATAATGGGGGTGGTTTGGGGGGGGCCCCCTTTATATTTTAGGGAGGGGGTTTAGGGCCCCTTTTAATTTTAAGGTGGGTGGTCAGGGCCCCCTTTTATATTGGGCAGTAGTCAGGGCCCCCATTATAATATTAGGTGGGGGGTTAGGGCCCCCCTTTATATATTTTTTATATTTGGTTGGTTAGGGTTCCTTTTATAATTGGTAGGTGGTTAGGGCACCCCTTTATATATTAGGTAGGTAGTTAGGGCCCCCCTTTATATACAGTATTAGGCAGGTGGTCAAGGACCCCTTTATATATCAGGTAGGTGGTCAGGGCCCCTTTATATATTAGATTGGTGGTCAGGGCCCCATTTATATATTAGGTAGGTGGTCAGGGCCCACTTAAAGTGGGTCCCTACACTAATGGATATAGCACTGCATGGCGGCCACCGCCACAGCAATAACCACACAAGCGAGGGGCACAACTAATTTTTTTATGTAAAACATATTTCTTTAAGAATGTTTAGTCCTATTGTTTTAAATTTTCCCTTCAAATAAATATTTTTTTTTAAACCTGGAACGTATTTCTCTTTGGGGATAGGTCAATAACACTGGACAACAATTTTTTTCTAAAGTTTTGCTTCTTTGAAAAACGGATTTACTCATTATGAAGCATTTAAATGTTTTCACAGCATTAGTTCCACTGTTTTACTGCTGATTTTCATTTGTACTCAATGTCCGATGAATCCCATATTGGTGTCCAGTAACAGTCAGCTAGCATTGATGTATTCCAGTAGCCTTGATAACGCTTTTCCATCATGGTAATTTCTACGTAAAACCGTTCATAATGTTTGTCACTGACTACACCAAGATTTGCAGGGAAGAATTCCAAATGTGAATGTAGAAAACAAATTTTCAATGATGTTGCACTTTGTCGCTTTGTACAGTAAGCTTCTAGAAAGATGTCAACCAATTTGGTTTAGTTGGAAGTTGTTGCAAACATTCTTGAATAATTTCCAAGCAACCTTCTCAGGCCCCACCAGCAGCTCTTTGAAGTACTTGTCATTAATTATGTGTCCGATTTGTGGACTAACAAAAATGCCTTCCTTAATCTTGGCATCAGTTATTCTTGGGAACATTTGTCTCACATAATGCAAACTTTCTCCTTATTTGTTCATTGTTTTTAAAAAATTTTCATCAGCCAAAGTTTTAGGTGAAGCGGAGGCAGAAATATCATTGCTGCTTCCACAAGTGCTTTATGTGTGACATTTTTCTGCCCGGGAGTAAAGTGGTTACGGATTGGCCACTTCCTTTAACTGTAATGTGACTACTTAGCATGGCTGTCACATTCGCAAATGAAACAGCAGTACTTTGCATATCTGAGCTGCAAGCAGCACTGCCCCTTTTAAATTGTCACAGATATTCCAGTTGTAGTTGCTGTACTTGATGTATTTTAACAACAGTTCCATGTTCTCATATGTTTCTTTCATTTGTGCAGCATAGACAACAGATATTAAAGGATGAACATTACCATTGTGTAACAACACAACCTTGAGGATTAACACTGATGAGTCAATAAAGAGACACCACTGATTCAGCTTATGTTAACAGCTGCAAACAATCCATCAATGGCGATGCAGGTTGTCAACCACTTCAAAAACTGAGTTAACTCATCTTGGCAGCTTCAAAAAACAGAAACTTTTTTTACCAGGACACAGCAAACGTGAAGTCTTGAAGTCAGTAATTTTGCATTCTTTTTTGACAAACGTAAGTCCCGGACCAAGTCATTCAGTTCTGGCGATGTTATAAGATAAGGCTCACCAGACATACATGACTCAAATTAAATTTTCGTTGGTCCCCATCTCTGACCCATGAATTGCAACATCTTCATCAGCTGCCTTCTCTAGGCTCCATCTTTCTGGCGGCTTTGGTACCGGAAGAGTGTTATCATGTTTCACTAGTCTCATAGTTGAACACAGGTTGGAATATTCAATTATTTTTTTTCTCAGCAAAGCAACCAGAGACATTGGTTAGACAGAAGTAACAGTTGGTCACATTATTCCTCTATTCCCGACATATTATTGGTAGAGCAAACGGCATTGACCTGAACCTCTCAGCCAAGCTCTAAGATCAAACAAACCACAGGCCTCTTAAAATATGCTAGGTAGGAGAAACCTAGTTATAAACATACCCGGCATTATAACATAGAAGAAAATAGCAAACTACTGGGAACAATTTTTTGTCATTTTTTGGTCCGGGTCCACTGTATCCTTTCATCAGTTTGTTGATAACCTAAACTGTAATGATATTGGTTTAAAATTTACATCAGTACTTAATGAATCTGAAATAATTTTCTTGGACATTATTACTAGAAAGAATCAAAATGGAGGTTTGGAAATGTCTATATTTAGAAAACCAACAGCAGGCAATAGCTTGCTTAGATGGGAAAGCTTTCATCCTTTCCCGTTGCGCCGGGGTATCCCGAAGGGACAGTACATCCGTACGCGCCGCATTTGTTCTACATTACCGGCATTTAAAAGTGAAGCGGATGTGTTACGGAGAAGGTTCATCGAACGAGGTACAAAGGCGGGCAACAAAAACAATAAAAGGACTGGGTGGACTGTAATACCCAGAAAGATTAGCAAGGTTAGGGTTATTTAGTTTAGAGAAAAGACAGCTATCCGCAAGGTGTACTTTCAGAAGCATACCAATGGGCCCGTAGGGCCAACCGTGTATCCTTGTTGCGTCCTCAGAAACTTTATGATTCTAACACCAATAAGAAACTGAGAGTGGCGGGTACATATGATAATGCCTTCCAACAGGTGAAAGGCATCATTACTAACTTTTGGCCACTGCTACAACAGGACCCTGATCTAGCAGAATTTATTGATGAATGTCCCCGCATAACACTTAGACAGGGAAAAAATATAGGGGATTGTTTGGTTCGTAGTCATTATGTCCCCCCGCGGGTTTCCAAAATTTGGCTACGGCATACAAAAATTGGTACATATAGATGTGGTACATGTAAGGCGTGTAGATTTATCTCGGTTTCTAAAACTTTTGTTAATTTATCTTCTGGTAAAATCTTTAAGATTAATTCTTATGACAATTGTAAGACCAGAGACGTGGTGTACCAAGTTTCCTGTAATTGTCCCCAGATGTATATTGGTAAGACCTTTAGAGAACTAAGGCGTAGAATTCTCGAGCATGTAGTTACATAGTTACATAGTTTGTCAGGCCGAAAAAAGACATATGTCCATCCAGTTCTGCCCATTTTGCTAAAGTGTTGCCAAAGTGTTGATCCAGAGGAAGGCAAAAACCCCCATGAGGTAGAACAATTGTCCTCATGTTAGGGAAAAAATTCCTTCCCGATTCCAATCTGGCTTTTCAAAAAAATCCAGGATCATGACCCCTCCCCCAAAAACCCTAGCCCACATAATTGTTTATTATCATGCTCCAGAAATGTACCCAAGCCCTTTTTGAACTCTGTTAGTGAATTCACCTAAAAATTTTTCCTTTTGGGCAGAGGTTCCACAGTCTACCGCTCTAACTTAAAAAAATCCCCTTTCTATGTTTTGTAGAAACTTTCTTTTCTCAAGATGCCCCTTGTTTTGATACAGTCCTGGGTATAAATAAATCTTTAGCGAGATCTTTATTTTGGGCCCCTTAATATTTTAAACAAAATTTATTATCCCCCCGCAAAGCTGTCTTTTCTCTAAACAAAATTAACCCCTAACCTTGCAACTTTCTTTGAAATTAAGCACCCTTATTTTTTATTTTGTTGCCCCGCCTTTACCTTTTTTAAGCTCTACAATGTCTTTCCTTTGCACTGGTCCCCAGACTTACCAATATTCCATGTGACCCCAAATGTGCATCTATCCCCTTTTTTAATACAACCATGACCTATTTTTTTGGCTGCTGCTGCCGACACTGGCTGCTACAGTTAAGTTTACTGCCCACCAGGACCCCAAGTCCTTCTCCATGTCATTTTACCCATGATTTCCATTTAACATGTAATCTGTAATGGATTTTCCTCCCCTGGCATAAACCTTTTTTTCATTTTTCAGTGTTAAAACCCCTCTGCCATTCTCTGCCCAGGCCTCCAAAACTATCCAGATCCCCTTTTTAAAAAAAATTTATACTCTATTGTGTGATTACTTTGTATATCTGCAAAGATCAATATTTTTGTTTAAACCCCCGTGAAGATATTTATGAAAATATTAAAGAGGAAGGGCCCAAATGAGCCCCCGGGTACCCCTAGTAAAAAGGCATCCAGGGTTTTAGTTTTACCCTTTTTTTTTTTTTTAATTACTACCCCCTTTTTTTTTCTTCGTGGCCATTGCTTCCCCCCCTTTCACACATTTTTCCCCCCCCTCCAAAAATTTCATTATATTTAAAACCAACCTTTTATGTGGAACAGTAAAAATCTTTAAAAAATTAATATATAAATTTCAGTTCACCCCCCAGTTGGAATAATTTCCTCAAAAAAATGTGAGATTTTTCCGGCCGATTCTTCATAAACCCATGCTGGAACGGTTATAAATTTAATTTTTTAGTGAGATAGCCAGGATGCATTCTTAGAAAACCTTCAAACATTTACCCCCAACGAGGTTAACTTCCGGCCAAGTTTTCCTGGATCACTTTTTCCCCCCTTTTTGAATATTGGCACCACATTTGCTATGCGCAATCCTTTGGGACATAACCCGTTTTAATTCCAAAAATGATGGGCCCTATTTCACTTTTTTTAATCCCTTAAAAGGGGTTAACAAAACCGTTGAAGAGCTATTTTAAGTTTTCTAAAGGGGCGGGCTCATCTTCCGGTTTTTAGCCAGAAACATTGTTAACTTACCTCCTCCTTTGCTTCATCAACGGGGAAAGGTCATCCCCATAAAAAGTGGAGAAAAATTTGCAAAGTTTGTTTTTTTCTCATCGCCCCAAAATCTTCCCCGTTTTTTAAAGAACCAAACTTTTCTTTTTTAAACCCACATTTTTTGTTAAAAAAATATTTGGGGGCAAGCAGGTGAGGGGCTTTTACCTGTCCTCAAACCCCCCTTGTCCGTTGCTTCCCCACCCCCGGGAAAAACCCATGTGCTTGGCCCTGCGCCACTATACGACAAAATATTTGAGGACATGGGGGCGAAAAATGGGAAGACATCCGCGCTTTTTTGCAAAGCGGGAAAAAAGGGGAAGGGGAAATGCAATGGGGGGTTTTGTTTTTGGGGTCAGGTTTTGTACAGGCACCTTGAGGGGGCGGTGACAGGGAAAAAACTAATCGATGAAACCGATCGCACTTGGGAGCTGGGTGAAGAAAGCAAGGCTGGGACAAGGTAAGGTGCCCTAGTTAAAGAAGGCATAAAGTGCCCCCAAATGGAAAATTCAGCCCACTCCATGCCTCCTTGTCCCCCCTTTCATCTCCCGGGGTATGAAGTGGCGCCCTACGCGGTCGCCTCCCCTCGACTACCCATTGTCCGGCCGGGAAAAGCTTTCCCATTTCTTCTACATTAAGTTTTAGGAGACGGGAGGAGAAGAAGGAGGCTTTGGACGACAGACAATCTGGGATCTTGGACAGTACAGAGTTAATGTCTGGGCCGGAGATGTAAAGTTGGGTGTCATCAGCATACTGGTGGCTTTGGAAGCATGTGATGCTATGAGCTAACCCAGATCAACAGTGTACAAGGGTTCATCATTATCATTGGGAGAAGAGAGCAGCAGCTTGCGTGTCAGACAGTGGCGCAGCCCGTAAGTCGGTAGTGTGGCCGGGAGTCAGCAGTGCGAGGTTGGAAGCCAAACTGCCACGATTTAGACCACCCACTTTTCAGGTTCCAGAAAGTAGCGGCACAGGGGCTCACTGGGTCAGCGGCGGTAACAGTCAGTCAGTGTGGAGCTTTGGTGGTAAAATCACCTACTCGCCGGTGTGCCAGTTTTTTGACGAGACATCTATATAACTATATGTAGAATCTGTGGGCAGAAAGTAAAGCGTAACCAGGGAACTAACGTTGGCACACGGCCCTGCATAAAATAATGCGTGTCACCATATGTGTTTCAGATGTTGGGGTGGCCCATCCTTGTCCAACAGCTGCAGCACCCAGTGGCATGCCTCCCATTTCAGGCAGTCAAGGTTTCCCCACCTCTGCCGAAGACAACTCCCTGTCTATTACATCATCTACTGGTCCAGATACTCCTGCTCCTTGGCACTCATGGTGCCGGGCAGTCGTTCACCGAGACGATTGACAAGAGACAGCGTATGCGTCTACCCAAACCTTTAGTGCAGAAGCGGACCGTGCTGCTGTCCAAGTTGTGGGACTGCAGTCCCTCCCTTTTCAAGTGGTGGACTCTCCACCATTCAAAGAACTGGCCAGGAAATGTGGCATTCACTTCTGCCATTGTCACGACATGGGTAGTGGCTCCTCTGGACCATGGCAAGCGGTGGTAGCAGCCACGCCAGGAAGCGGGGTCTAAGTAGGTCCCGGTTTTCACTAGAGCCTGCTGCAAGGCAGGATGGACTTTCTGCAGCGGGAGTCCTACCAGGTCGCTACCCCTGGCGCGACTAGCTTGCGGTGGCAGCCAAGGCGCAGCGAGGTACCGAATCGTAAGACGAAACTCGTAGTCAAAGGTAAAGCCAATAGGTCAGGGCAGGTGGTGGAGATTCGAGGTCAGGTAACGTAGCAGAAAGGTCGGGTACACGGGCAGACAGGAACTAATGAACAGGGGGAAATTGATGAACAGGAATAAATATATTAACAGGGGGAAATTAATGAACAGGGGGAAATTGATGAACAGGAATAAATATATTAACAGGGGGAAATTATTGAACAGGGGACATTGATGAACAGGAATAAATATATTAACAGGAGGAAATGATTGAGGAGGGGGAGATTGATGAACAGGAATAAATATATTAACAGAGGGAAATTATTGAACAGGAGGAAATTGATGAACAAGAATAAATATATTAACAGGGGGAAATTATTGAACAGGGGGAAATTGATGAACAGGAATAAATATATTAAAATGGGGTAATTATTGAAAGGGGAAATTGATGAACAGGAATAAATATATTAACAGGGGAACTTATTGAACAGGGGGAAATTGATGAACAGGAATAAATATATTAACAGGGGGAAATTATTGAACAGAGAAAGGCCATTAACGATTTTTGATGATCCAAGTGGACAGGATGATTCCCCTGGGCGAATTAAGTCACACATGGGAGGTTGTTCAGGTTGTTCAAGTCTTACACCCATCTGCAAGACATTCTAAAAAGGGCCAGGAAACTTTGCATGCACTTCAGCCGTTCTTACACCACCAAGCACATCCTCATTAAGCTGCAGCGGCAGACTGGCCTCCCCCGACATAGGCTAACCTGTGTCATTAGAAAAGGTGGAATTCCAGCCTCCATATGTTGTAACCCTATGAACAGAGAAAGGCTACTAATGGTTTATTGATGATCCAAGCGGACAGGAGTACACCCCTTTGTAATTTTAATGTCGGCCAGTGGCAGCTCTCGCGTGACACCTGCCGTTTGCTCAGGCCTTTCATGCGGACATGCTTTATTTGTCAGTCGTCCCGGACTACGGGATGAATAACGTATTCCACTGCTTCATGTGTCCCCGGACAGCGTAGTGGATCCATTGGACTACCGCAAGCAATGGCAATAGCCACGCCAGGGGGAGGGGTCTAAGTAGGTCTCGGGTTTTCACCAGACCCCCCCACAAAGCGGGGTGGACTTGCTGCGGCGGAGGGCTACCAGGTCGCTACCCCTGACGTGACTTGCTTTCGGTGGCAGCCGAGGTGTGCAAAGGTGCTAAATCGTAAGGCAAACTCGTCGGGGACAGGCGGTAAGGTCAGGACAGGCGACAATGGTTCGTGGTCAAGGGACGAAGGCAAGAGGTACGGTACATGGATATGACAGACGAGGCTGAAGGAAACTCTTTCTCTATAGGCTCTAAAAATTATTATTAGTATTATTTATTTTATAGCCTTGGGGGCGGTTGTGTGAGGAGCCTTTTCCATTACAAATGCAGCTAAAGAATTACCACAGCTTTCAAAAAACTGGGCACCTGGATAATAGTTCAGAAACTTTTTTCCTTTATCCCTGTTTATCTGTTCATGAACAGATAACATATCAACTTGCTTTCTTAAACCACTTAAAATCTGTGTGGATGTAATTTGTTCCACCGGTAACAGGGGAGGGCCTCCAGAAGGACTTGTGTTTTTAGTTTCTGTAAGTTGGACATAAATTCACATTTTTTCATACTGAAGAAGTTTCATACAAAAGCCCGTTTTGCAGCATTTGATTTTGCTTCTTTTTTGTTCTGTCCCATTCCAGTGTTGTACTGAATTCAATCAACAATAGCACAGAATGCAAAATAAGCACCTAAAACATTCCCTGTAGTTATGGTCTCCTTCAATTCAAGTTCCATACGGTGCATTTGAACAAACTGGTGTCACGCAGAAAATGGATTCAAACCACCACGTTTATACTTCATGATGTTTTGATCGCCACTGCTGTCCTCCTCAACGGTCTTGGTATGCAGAGGCTGACTGCTTGCCAAAAAACCTCCCATGCCACTCTCCACATCAATACTGCAAGAAGCAGGGGATGTCTGCCTCATCTGTTCGTTGCCAAGTAGCTGCTGACTGTCCTCAAATTGTTTGTCCTCGCTGAATAGTGGCGCTGAGCCCAGATCACATACTAGTTTTCTGGCTGAGGGACCCGAATGGGACAGAGGCGGGTTGAGGACAGGTGAGGGCCGCTGACCTGTTCCCGGGCCATGCCAACTAAGAGTTGTATCTGACGAACCCATCGGAGGGTTGTCAGATGTCATCTGGGATGAAGTTGATGACCTACTCAACCAATCAAGAACCCTTGGGTTGCTGATCAACACACGGCCGCTACAAGACACCGGCAGTTCTGACCTCATCGAGTCACCCCTGCTGCGACGTCCCCTTACTGTGCTGTGACCTGTGCCTGCTCCAGGAATGTTTGTGCCACTGGGCCCCTCGCATGTGAAGAGCTGCCACCTCTCTGTCTGACATCTGTTTGTTCAAAATTTACAGACTCTGTTTAATGAAGATATCTGTATATGATAAATACACACCCTGTATTTGACTCCAAATGAACCCACTAACAAGCTTGGGTAACCGTTGGATATAAATTGTGCTCCACAAATGGCCTGGAAAAATTTACTTGTATGTGTCGTTTAAAAACAGTGTATTTTACTGAATATTAAGCACAAACAGGCTTAATTAACCTTTGGATATAAATTATGCTACAGGAAAAATTTCTTCTTTGGCGTTGAAAAACACTGTTTATTTTACTGACTACAAAAGCAGAAACACGCTTAATTAACCCTTGGATATAAATTGCGCAAGAGAAACGAGCAGCCAAAAATTAACTGGTATGTGGCGTGTTAAAACGACATGTATTTTACTGACTAAAAAAGCAGAAACACGCTTAATTAACCTTCGGATATAAATTATGCTACAGGAAAAATTTCTTCTTTGGCCCTTGAAAAAAACACTGTTTTTTTACTGATACAATAGCACAAACACCTTAATTAAAACCCCTTTGGGTATAAATTGCGCAAAAGAAATGAGCAGCCAAAAATTAACTGGTATATGGATTGTAAAAACGCTGTTTCTTTAACTGAATACAATAGCAAAAACAGGCTTAGATAACCCTTGGATATTCAATGTGCTCCAAACTGACCAGATAGCATTAAAATGTATATTTCAGCTGCATTGGACGCACACTGGACTTCAAGTCCAATACCCCACAAAATCAAAATTAGAATGGAAGAGAAGCAGTCTCTGAGAAAAGCTGTGACACTCCCCCAAACATCGCTGTATAAAAGTTATTTCTTTTGCAGCAGCTACAACACGGCACAGAGAGAGGAGTGTGAACTGCCAGCGTCGCGTCTTGACTTATATAGTGCAGTGACGTCACAGAATCCCGCCGGTCTCTGATTGGCTTCATCTCTGCACATGTCATTGAGGGTCCTCCTTTCTTCCTCCCAGACTTCTTTGCCCCATGTAATGCCATGTGATTGCAGCCATTTTATCAAATAAAAACACGCTTCCGTCCCGCGAATCACCCCAAACTTCGACTACGTTCAGAATAGAAGTTTTCCTGAAATTCTAAACGAATTCCACCTTGTTAGAATAGATTCTCCCATCTCTAGTTATAGACAAAGACATGCTTCCATTGTCAGAGCTACAGTTCTCAGATTCCCAATTTATGTCTGGGTAGTTAAAGTCGCCCATAATAACAAACTCATTCTGATTAGTTGCTTCCTCTATTTGCCTAAGGAGTATATTTTCCATGGGCTTTGTTATATTTGGGGGCCTATAGCAGACTCCTATTAGAATTACATTAATGTTATTACCCCCATGTAATTTACCTATAATGATTCCACCTGTTCATTACCTGTACCTATATATCTTCCTGCAGTTTGGCTTCAGACAGGATTTTACATAGACACAGACACCTCCCCCTTCCGGTGTTTATGGTCACTTCTTTTTTTTTTTTTTTCAAATTGTTTTTATTGAACAATATCCTTGACTTCAGCATAACAAACAATAGCAGCATGTATAAAAGGATTACACAAAAACAATCTTATTGAAATGTCCAAGCATACTTACATCAAGGACAGTTACATTTTTCTTTTTTTTTATATAACAAACACCACAGAGTCTTATGCACAATATTTTGAGATTGACTTTACATTTCAAATATAACTGTGGATAAACAGTTACAAACAAACATAACTATTGAAAATGCAGTGTGTCTCAATTCTCCTCTCCACGGTGCAGGCTCGAGTGTGCGACTCCCCCCTCCCGCGCCAAAACAACTAGCAGGCACGATTGCCCCCACAAGCCACGGCAACATCATCCCCGCGTTACCTGGTCAATGTCCATCCTGTCGGCCTGTTCATGCTAAGCCAATATACCTCATTAAGGATCAACCGCTACCCGCAAATCGATCGGATCAGTACCCGCCAACTGTCTGCCCTGATACCAAGAAGTTGTCGCAAAGCAACGTTTTATGCAGCCCTTAATATCTGTCGAAAGTGTACCTATATATTTCTCCCATAGCTCAAAGAACTTTTTTACTCTTGTTTCCTTTTGCAAAGTGGCCTCAACCCAGTCCATGTGCATTAAAAAATTAAGTTTACTCTTAAATAGACTTAAGGTGGGGCCCTCAGGCTGAAGCCAGACCTGCAAAATAGCTTTGCGAGCCGCCACCGCTGCCACAACATGCCTCATTCTTTTAACACGATTGGGTATATCCGAACTTCCATGTCTCGTAACACCAAACAATGCCCAAGAAGAGTTGGCAACACATTTCAGATTCAAAGACTGATCCATGTATTCCGTTACTTGGCCCCAGAATTCCTGTATGAATGGGTACTCCCACAAACCATGAGAGAGGTCCGCCACTGGGGACCCACATACGATGTCCCCTGACAGGTGTAAGAGAGGCGTTATGTGCTACCTTCATGCACATCTCAGTGTATCTAGCCATCGGTAGAAATTTATATGCGTCAGCAAATGCCTCCAATATCATAGATGTGGAGATATCAGCATCCCGATCATGCCACCTGGCCAGACCAAAGTTTGTTGTGTCATACTCAAGATCCTCAAGAAGGTATTTGTAAATAGTAGACAACTGCGCTCTCCTTGTGGGAGGGTTCAGAATTATACGATCAAAGGCCACATCCCAATCTGCAGGTTGTAGGTGTCGCTTCACCTCCGATACATAGCTAGCTGCTTGTAAATAGTTAAAAAACGGAATCGGGGGTGTAGCATAAAGGCACTGCAACTCAGAGATAGAATTCATTTGTTTAGTGTCAAGGTGCAGAAAATGTTTTATTTGATGCAAGCCCAAGCTGCGCCAAATTCTGAAGGTATGTTGTGGTTTACCCCCTGAAAATTTGGGTTATTTATTAAAGATAAAAACGGGGAATAGTCCGGGTTCAGTTTTTTAAGTTGCCTAATCTTTCGCCACGCCCTCCACACTGGCATGAGCAGCTGATCATCTCTTATCCCAGGGGATTTGTCTTTAAGGTAAAAGAAACAAAATAAGTGAGTTGTTCGGCAGCCTACCTGATCAAAGGAGCTACCCTGTAAAAATTGCTGTATATCGTGCCAGTCCTTTTAAGGAAACAGCTCAGGGCCGCTAAATTGTAAAGACGGAATGTTGGGAAATCCCAGACCTTTTAAAGAGATATTGGGACCAGGTAAAATTTCAACACTTTAATGAAGCACTTTTAAAATTGAAATCCACTTTCAGGCATTCAACCGATGGTAGCTAGCGCGCACTCGGACGTGCAATGTTTCAGGGCAAACTCGTGCCTGAGGAAGGGGAGGAGTTTGCCCCGAAACGTTGCACGTCCCAGTGCGCGCTAGCTACCATCATTGCGCCATCTTGCTCTGGGCCTGGCGTCTCCCAGATCGATGCATGACTTTTGCCTTGAATTTTTTGAACGACCGGGAGGTCGCAACCTAACGCTTGAGTATATGCTATTACCATTCGGCCTTTATTGTCATGCTGTATATCACGGGTTTAATGCCTGAAAGTGGATTGTCAATTTTAAAGTGCTTCATTAAAGTGTTGAAATTTTACCCGGGGTCCAATATCTCTTTATAAGTATTGATTGTGGGGCTTGGAGAACCCGGCTGTGGAACCCGTTTAGCATACCAGCGAAACAAGTTATCATTGGTCTTACTGTTTATTGACTGAGGAAATCCCAGACCACCATGTAGTCTACGCTTTTGAAGTATGAGTAACGGAATACGCGCCCTTTTTTGTCCCCCGATAAATTTCCCATATTGTATTAATTACTTTTTGTCCTTCGGTCGTTAGATGACGGAAAAGTGTAAAAAAATTTATAGAAATCGGGGAACTCCCCATTTTTTTTAAATTTACCCCTCCAAGAAAAGGGGAGAGCGGAAGATCAGCCCACCTCTTCACAGTTTTTTCAAGTTCGTATAATATTTTGACTGTTAACGAGTATAAACTGTGGGAAATTGGTCAACCAAATCCCTAAATATTTCAAGCTGAGTTAACTACGGATCGGGTGGCCCCTTTACCAAATTGGGCTGCCGGGCCTTTAAAAAAATTCCCTCCTTTTATCGACATTAATCATGTAAAACCCATAAAGTCCCACGCCCTTCATATCATAAGAATGGGGGGTTGATTTTGTCTGGGGTTCCCGTCATCAACAGCAAGTTGTCAGCGGACGCCGTGACCCTGAGTTCCCTAGTAGGGGACAGGATAATTGTTTACGGTCACTTCGAAAATGGATTGTAACCCTGTCAGTTAACTGCCCGGGTCGAGTTTTGCCCCACCCATGTTCTTTATCCCCCTGTGTTATTTTTTTTCTTATGCTTTTAATAATTCTGTTCAGTTATTTTGTTGGTCAATTTGGCTTTGGGTTTTGCATGAAATTTATAGATTTTTCATTTTTTTATTCCTTTCTCCCATTCTTTTTAACTTTGCCACTCCCCCTTTTCACCCCACCCCCTGATTTATTACTAATTCCCCCAGCTCTCTTTTTCACTATCTTGCATGTTAAAATGGATTTCCCCCCCCCAGTCCAAGTTTAAATATTCCCCCAGCTTCCTACCCATTTTGCCCCCCCAATAAGCTGCCCCCTCCCATTTAGGTGAGCCCGTCCCTGCATAGAGTCTGTACCCAAGACAGAAGTACCCCATTTTCTCCAAAAACCCAAATCCCTCTTTCCACCCCAAATTTTTGAGCCACATATTCCCCTCTCTCATCTCCGCTGCCTCTCTGTTGTGTAAACCTGGAACGGGTTAATATTTCTGAAAATAAGGGAAGTCTTCCTTGAGCTTTGGCCCAAGTAACTGAAAACATTTTTTTTTTTTTTACAAAAGCTTTTTTAAAAAGTGAAACAAGTGTTAAACCCAAAAAAAACATTGGGTTTTGCAGAATAATGGGTTAAAAACATAGATCATTAGATCCAAGGGAACATTGCCCAAAAACTTCCTACAATCCAAAACCCTTTTCGTTTTATTCACAAGGCCTGGGGTATAGGTACTCATTAACTGTCGCTCATTGGGGATAAAGGGAAAAGAACCCAAGACTTATTACAAGAATACCCTTAGTATAAGGAGAAATTTGTTACTCTTAGGGAACCCTTGGTTCTCAGCCAAAGAAAATACCACTGGGGCTGAATACAATCAAAAACCCGCAGACTTTTAAAAAATAACCCCAGTTGTAACCTGGAGAGATGAATATCAAATAATGTATACCCCCCAATGTGGTTTAAACCCTTATTAAAACAGCCACAAGCGAAAAAGCGCGAGTCCCCCCAAAAAAGCCCACCCCCTCTTATACTACCGTTACCTGTCTTATATTTGGTGAATTTAGGTCTCGATGACATAATTCTTAGATATTTAAAAAATATTTCGGCGATGCACAAAAGGTGACCGTCGACCCCAATTGCCCCAAACCTGTCCCCCCCATTTCCCTATCTGCCCGATTTTCCATGCCTTGCAGGAAAAGAGTTCCTTTTACCCGTCAGCTTAGAGGGAATTCTGTGGGTCTCCAAAACGGGATCAAAACCTTTGGGTGCACTAAGAGAATAATTTAGGCTCCCCTTAAGCATACTGATCGGGAGGTAAAATGCTCAAGGCAATACCTTCGGGTCATTCTAAAAATTTTTTCCTGGGTCACATGGATTACTTTAATTACCTTTTTCCAGAAACCCTTTTATTTTTGGGACTTTTTCCCCCATATGTGGATCATTTTCCCTCTCTAACCCCAT
>JAODAL010070869.1:0-15750 GCA_025379985.1 Phyllomedusa bahiana
TGCAAAAATTCCGCCGTCCCAGGAAAATATCCTCAGACGGACATGGAAATCATGAAAGTCAATAGGTGCAGGAGGGCACGGCAATATACTTGGCAAAGTACAAACTGATAGAAGAGATAAGCCAGCCCACAATCCTGCATAAGGTGCAATGCATGGATGCACAGTCCCAAGAGACGGCAACAATGTCACAGTTTGATTAGAAGAAAATCCAGCCGCAACAAACGTATGCTTAAAATATATTGATATTTATTAAATCATGTTAAAATTGATTTCCAAAAATAGCACTCACCAGTAGTCATGATAGGCAGTGAACAGTCACAGAGGCACAGAGGGAGGAAACAGCTAACGCGTTTGGGGCTTAGAAAAACATACGCCCTTACTCATAGCATGTTAAAGACAAATAAAGTACTCCTTTTATACACATAGACAAAGAACATTACAAATATGAGCACAATAACTTAATTAGATACCCGCCAATTCTTACCTCGTGCTGCCGCGGCGCCATAACCGGTAGCGTGCCATAATCAAACGAGCTAGACTATCCACAGCGCAGCCGGAGATGACATGCATATCCGGACATGCGCACCGCAGAAAGCAGCCTAGTACTGGCAAGCAAAAATCCGCGGCTATGCGCATGCGCGGGCTAAAGAAGCCCGAACATGTACAGAAACGCAGATAGGATGAAGAGCCACGATAGTAATACCATATAAGTGGCAGAGATAACAATCGAACACGGCATGAAATAGAGCAGCGACAGCACAGGGCAATGAATAGAATATAATAATTCTTTCACATAACATGCTTTGGCATAGAACAGTGTGTCCGTTCCAATAGGGGTGGGGATTTAGAGCATTATCTCAGGGATAGGGAAGCGTATTGGATTATGACACTAAACACTCTGGTTCCATATGGATTAAATTTGCGACGAGAAATTATGTTTCATTATTGAGTGTAATCCAATCAAATATTCCAGATTCTGGTTTGCTTTATTTTTATTTTTATGTCATCTTTATTCTCAGTATTTACTTCTAGTTATTTATATGTATATTACAGTATGTTTGAGCTTGTTTTTCTTTTTTTTTTATTATTATGCCCTCTTCAGATCACATATTTATATTATACCATACAAAGCATGTTATGTGAAAGAATTATTATATTCTATTCATTGCCCTGTGCTGTCGCTGCTCTATTTCATGCCGTGTTCGATTGTTATCTCTGCCACTTATATGGTATTACTATCGTGGCTCTTCATCCTATCTGCGTTTCTGTACATGTTCGGGCTTCCTTAGCCCACGCATGCGCATAGCCGCGGATTTTTGCTTGCCAGTACTTGGCTGCTTTCTGCGGTGCGCATGTCCGGATATGCATGTCATCTCCGGCTGCGCTGTGGATAGTCTAGCTCGTTTGATTATGGCACGCTACCGGTTATGGCGCCGCGGCAACACAAGGTAAGAATTGGCGGGTATCTAATTAAGTTATTGTGCTCATATGTGTAATGATTTTTGTCTATGTGTATAAAAGGAGTACTTTATTTGTCTTCAACATGCTATGAGTAAGGGCGTATGTTTTGCTAAGCCCGAAACGCGTTAGCTGTTTCCTCCCTCTGTGCCTCTGTGACTGTTCACTGTCTATCATGACTACTGGTCAGTGCTATTTTTGGAAATCAATTTTAACATGATTTAATAAATATCAATATATTTTAAGCATACGTTGGTGCGCGCTGGATATCTTCTAATCAAACTGTGACATTGTTGCCGTCTCTTGGGACTGTGCATCCGTGCATTGCACCTTATGCAGGATTGTGGGCTGGCTTATCTCTTCTATCAGTTTGTACTTTGCCAAGTATATTGCCGTGCCCTCCTGCACCTATTGACTTTCATGATTTCCATGTCCGTCTGAGGATATTTTTACCTGGGACACGTTTGTCCAGGTTCTAATGGTATACGCACGCCAGTTATTGACCACTGAGTGAAAGTCTTATGGCTACTAATCGCCAGTTACGCCTTGAAAAGGCAGCCAAGGTATTTGACTTACAACCAAATTTGGGCTAGAGGCACATGGAGTTTTTTAGCAAACTTAAAGATCTGGAAAAATTCTCTACCCAAGAGATACGGATCTGGTGGGACCTTACGACAATTCAGAATTATATTGAAAAGAACATGATCCCAAGAGGTCTCAGGATCAAGAAAATTCCCACCACAGTATATTCTGACACCTTTGTTACAGAATGGAATTTGATTCTATCTAAATGCTCCATCCAACTTATGAATCTTATTGTCAAATATGAAGAATCCAAACTAGAGGAGCTATCAGCTACAATAAAATCACTGGAGTCCGAAATTGTCCAATACCAGGACTTTTCATCCTATAATCAGGAATTGAAGAAGTTACAAGACACCATCTCCCAACTGGAGGAATCAATTATGGAATCCAAAAAGATAAAATTCCAACGCGATATGGATGACTACACCCATGATCAGGTATATGAATGGGGGCGCCGTACCTCCAGTTGGCATAACCCCAAGTCCATCTTAAAAAGTCCACATAGAAACAAAAGATGGAAAAATAAGGATAGAAAAGTGAGTTTCGACCCAAGAAATTCAGATTCATCAGAAAATACGGACACTTCTATGAACACCTCCCGTGACAGTGTTGCAACTACTAGTTCAGGGACTGGACATTCATATTACAAAAACCCCAAAAATAAAAAACGTTCACAACCAAAAAACGACAACACAGAGGAGGACATTCAAAAAGGACGCAAAGCACGGATGTTAACTCGGCTAATGGAACACAAATAATTAAAGAACATACTCTGGATGACTAACCTTTCTTCGGGTTGCTTTGTCCAAAGATCATGTTAGGTCCTCTCATTAGGTCTCAACTATGCCTTGAAAGGAATTTTGATTTATTTACAACCATGAAAGACATTAATAAATTTATAAGATTACTTACGGTAAAGAGACACTTTTGGCAGGACAACAACATGGTCAATACATCTATGAGTGAACACTGTAGTGATGATATAGATGTTGCCACTAATATCATGTGTGATTATCCCTCTTTTTCTGAACAAATAGCTATTCTTTCATTAAATGATTAAGAATCTGAGAATGTTTTACATCAAACTACAATCATGCAATCAAATAAATTTCACTATATCCAACCCAGATTTCTATCCGATTCACTCTAGGACACCTGCGATGGATAAATTTCAGGCTCTAGTGGAAAAAGAACTGAGAGTGCTGCACAATAGAGCAGAGAAAGGTTCCCCCTTTAATCTGAAGTCCTCACATAAGACTGCCTAAAACAATTAGAGTCCATGCACCAATCGAAATAAAAAGGGGCTGATAAGGGGGGTACGATTGTAGTGTTAGACAAAGAGGGATTATTTGCAGCTATATGAACTTCCTTATAAAGGATAAATCCACTTATAAAAAATTAGATCGTAAATCCTACGCAGAGCTTCAATAAGGAGCTACATAAACTAGCGAGGAAGGAGCACTTTGGGGGACCCTCAGTCCAAAGTCAGCAGACTATATGAAATGTGACAACCCCAAAACTTCCAGTGTTGTAGGGATTGCCAAAATCCATAAAAATCCCACTGTTCCACCAATAAAGACCAATTTTTGTCAGGCATAGGCTCTTTCTCTGAGAGACTATGCAAGGGGGGTAGACTCATTTCTTACAACCCTTGTCACACGGACCCCGGTGTTATCTAAAAATTAGCAAATGTGTCTTGAGATCTTTACAACACAAAGTATGGCAGGCTGAATTCCAGTGGATTACACTAGATGTGGAATCTTTATACACCAGCATCCCCCACTATGTGGCTATGAAGGCCATTTCTTTCCAACTGCGTAAATAACAGCAATTATTCTTGTGATTTGATGCGATTATATTCTTAGAGTCATTGACTTTTCTCTGCTCATAATTATTTTTCTTTCAATCGCTCATTTTTACTTACAACTACGGGGGTGTCAATGGGGGCGAAATTTTCGCCCTCACTGGCAAACCTTACTATGTCTTGGGTGGAGGAACTCTATCTTTTTCTCTACTGATAATCCCTTTGCACATCAGATTGAGTGGTATGGCATATACATTGATGATTTCTAATTATTTGGAAGGGAGATGTATCTGCCATGCCTCACTTGTGCTGTATGCCAATAATAATATCTTTCAACTTAAGATTCACATCTAATTTAAGTACCCATACAGTATGTTTCTTGGACCTTAAATTGGCAGGGGGTAAACCAACAAGTTATCAGCTCGTCCACATATAGAAAAACCCACATCAGGCAATACAATACTGCATTTTAACAGCTTTCATGGTAAAATCCACTCACAAATCAGTGCCTATGGGTGAGTTTCCTACGAGCTAGGTGCAACTTGCAGCAATCCAGAATTATTCCTTCAGGAAGCGAAAGATATAGAAACAGACTTATGCACGCGGTTATCCCAAAGGTCTTCTTAAAAATGCATAGATAGGGCCATAGAGGGGGACAGACATAAGCTACTGGAAGTCAAACCCGTGACCCCCTTATTACACAATCAGCCTACTCTGGTGTTAGACTATAGCAGGCAATTTTAATCAGATTAAAAAAAAAAAAAATTGTCAATAAATATTTACCAATCTTATATGAAGATGATAAATCCATGAATTTCTGACAGATGGTCACCGCGTAGTATCACGTAGAGCTAAGACTGTAGGAGACTCTCTGACTTCTAACAATTTTCAACAATACTCCCAAAAGCCAACATGGCTCAAAAATAAGGGTTTCTTCAAAAGTGGCAAACCAATCCCTGTCGCACATGCAAATATGTATTACAATGTAAAGAATTTAGCGACTCGGAGATACTAGTAAGTTTCCTATTCGAGCTACATGAACTGTAATTCTCATCACATAATTTATGGGCAATATGCCAAAATTCATGTTTAAATTTACTTTATGTAGGTAGCACAATTAAAGGGAAACTAAAAGTGAGATTCTTGGGGCCACCATCAACGACATCAACACCAATTCCTTCAGAAATAAAATCTAATTTGACTAAATCATTTTATAACCAGATCCATAACTGTGATTTCAGTATCCCTAAAGATTTTTGGGATAGAACATGTGTTTCCCTTCCAATAGGGGTGGGGATTTAGAACATTATCTCAGGGATAGGGAAGCGTATTGGATTACGAAACTAAACACTCTGGTTCCATATGGATTAAATTTGCGACGAGAAATTTTGTTTTCATTATTGAGTGTAATCCAATCAAAATATTCCAGTTCTGGTTTGCTTATTTTTATTTTTATGTATCTTTATTCTCAGTATTTACTTTTGTTATTATATGTTAAATTACAGTATGTTTTTAGCTTGTTTTTCTTTTTTTTATTATTTGCCCCTTCAGATCACATATTTATATTTTACCTACAAACATGTTAGTGAATAGAATTTTATATTCTATTATTCCCTGTGCTGTCGCGCTCAATTCAGCCGTGTTCGATTGTTTCTCTGCCACTTTTGGATTATATCGGGGCTCTTCATCTATTTTGCGTTTGGGACATGTTCGCGCTTCCTTACCCGCGCATGTGCAACCCGAATTTTTCTTGCAATTTCCTAGGGTGCTTTTGCGGTGCGCATGTCCCCGGGAATTGCCCTGTCAATCTCCGGCTGCGCTGTGGATAGCTCTACCGTTTGAAATTTTGGCACACTACCGGCTATGGCGCCCGGCAGCACGAGGTAAGAATTGGCGGGTTCTAATTAAGTTTTGTGCTCATATTTAATGTTCTTGTCTAAAGTGTATAAAGGATACTTTATTTGTCTTTACATGCTATGAGTAGGGCTATGTTTTTTCTAAGCCTGAAAGCGTTAGCTGTTTTCCTTCTTCTGTCTTGTTGACTGTTCACGTCTATCATGATACGGTGAGTGCTATTTTTGAAATCAATTTTAAATGGG
The DNA here is from genome assembly GCA_025379985.1 of Phyllomedusa bahiana. NCBI lineage: Eukaryota > Metazoa > Chordata > Amphibia > Anura > Hylidae > Phyllomedusa > Phyllomedusa bahiana. The sequence continues at coordinate 5,947 of JAODAL010070869.1, forward strand.
TTAATAAATATCAATATATTTTAAAGCATACGTTGGTGCGTGGGGGTATCTTCTAATCAAACTGGCGAAAAGAACTTTTGCATGGCGAGAGCGGACAGCGACTCTTCATCCGCGGGGGTATGGCGTCACGAAAGGTCTGGGCTTTAGCCCCTGTATCTACAAGAACCTAGACTCCATTTTTTTTTTCGCACCAAACGCGGGGGCCCCCAGGGACTTTGACTCTTTTTAAATCACCCGTTCTCCCATCTGCCACCATGTCTTTCACTCTTGGTACATTTTTTTGGGATTTTCTGTCCCGTTCTCTGAGGGGCAGGGTTTTCGTCTGTGGGGATTTCATGCCGTGGTAGAAGCACCCCCTGAAAGTCTTCATCATGTCTCGAGAACGCCCCCTGAATTCCCAGAGGTATCTTCCAGCACTTTTGTTCCCGGAGTTAGGTCCTGCGGTCAATTCCCATCTGAGCCAAAAATAAAAGGGCCTTCCATTCCGCCGTCGAGGGCTCACCCTTCGGGCGCCCACTGCTTTTGTCCGGGGCTGACCTCTCGGGCCCATAGCGTGGACGCCCTCTCGCCGGCGATACTCTCCAGGAACAGGGACTTCAGCGGGAGGGTATCGCGGGAATGGCAACTCGCGCCCCTGACTTGAGGCACTCACGGGTACACACCCCCTCCACAGGACAAGGGCCCCGAGCTACCAGCGTTGGGGTTTTCTGTCTCTCCTCCCCATTAAACTTCCGTCGGGCTCCCACCGCAGCACAATATTTTTTCAGTCGTGGCGGGATCTTGACGGGGCTTTCGCTGACCCCTTTTACGTGCCCAAGGGTCGACCGATGGGGGGCTCTCTGCAGACTGCAGCCCCTCCCCATCTGTCGAGATCTTCTGAGTGGCCCGGGGTGTGTGGGGGCTCGCTCCCAATTTTTGGCCCTTTTTTGGGCATAAGGTGGGACCAGGTCTCGGAGCACGTTCATCCCCAGATCACATCCACCCCCCTCTTGAGGGGTGATCCACCAGCACAACCCCTTTTTTCCCAAAGTCTTTTCCAAAACAGCGGACCTGCATCCAAACTATCCCTTGACTCCACTCACCATTTTTTGGCAGCCCCACCCAATGACCTCCCATCTTCTGGCTCCATCATGCCCTAAGTGTCTCTCAAAGAACTCCAAGGCATCAGGAAACTCTGACCCAGTATCAACTAGACAGGCACCTTTCGCTTCTAGCTCTGCTTCCTAACAGGACCGGGCGTAAAGATCTACCCCACGCATGGCCTTTTTTCTGTTGCACCCCCCGCAGACCCCACTACGCAGCGGTGGGTAGTTAACCCCCGGCTCCACCCTCACCGTTCATGACACTCTCTGGCGATGGCCATACTGTTGGCAAGCCCAGCGGGGGCCCCCTAACCTCTGCACCCGGGTGGACCTTTGCGGCGGACCCCGCTGTGGACTGCTCAAAAAAGGGTGCTGCAGGAAAGCCGAATCACTTCGGGAACTTGGGGCCGTTCTGCTTTCATCTGGGACACCTCAAGCCGAATTCCTCAACTCTGCTCGTAAATTTGGGACCACATCTTTTTAAAGACTCTGCCCCCCCTGTTTCCGGGTTGCTTGGTAACCACCCTATACCTTAGGCAGGGGTTCCTCTTCCCTCTTACAGGGGCAAAGTAGACATGAAAAAACGTCAGGTCAGCCGTCATTCGGGTTACCCTCAATTTGTCCCATAAGGATTTATTGTACAGTTCCACAATGAACGGGTTCCTTAGTAGCTTACTACTTCGGAAAGGCCCCCATAGCCACGGGGTCCCCGCCCCCTTATCTCATTTAAGTTTCCTCAGCATTAGAGACTCATGAGGGGCTCACCCTCTTTTGGCCGGTTGAAGAAGTAACTTCGCAGTTGCACCCTTTTGGGACCCCCCCCCTTGGGGCCCCTTCCCAAAAACGGAATATTTTTTTCCAGCGGGCCCTTTCAGACTCGGGGCGCACCATTACTGTCCGTCTAAAGCCCCCTCCAAGGCCCCAGGCTATTTCGCCCCCCTTCCGGGGCTAATTACATATTTTAACTGCGCTAAGGACCCTTTTCTGCCATGCGAGTGTCTGTTTTTTCCCGCAAATTTGGGGAGGGATTTTCAATAAATGGGCCCTAAAGGGACATAACTCACTTCGCGGGTACGTAGGGGCACCTGAGCTTGGGTTGGGGCCGGGGCCCCTTGACACCCGGGGAAGATCTTTCCCCCGCAGCTCCGTCCCTAATGACCTGTATCCTGCCGCTACGCCAATTGTAAACCAGAACCCGGGGCAGGGGTTTTTCCGGGAAAACAGCGAAGTCATGGACAAAGAACACACTCCAACACCCGCTAACAACGGTTTTTTTTTTTCGAATTTTTTTGGGAACAAAATGGTGAACAGATCCCAAAAACCCCAAATTTACAAAACAATCCTGGGTCCCTGTGCTGCACAGCGCCCGCCAAAGTGTCTCTCTGGGTCCCGGAAATTTTCCAACCGTGGGGTCGGAAAGGCCGAAAACCCCCCTTTCCTTCTTAATACCCTAAACACCAACGGGGAAAAATTTTGTGTGGGGGCAGTTGCGGGCCGGGGCAGCACAGCAGTTACACAGCTTTTAATGGATTTCCCACTTCCCTCCCAAACACACATTTTACCAAATTTTCCCTCACCGATGAACCGTTCAAGTACTAACGGGGGTAATACAAACTCTCCAAGTCCGAAAGGAGGATGTATTTGGGGAAAACCCCCTTTGGGCCTGTAAAGACCTAAACTAACAAAAAAATTTTTTGGGCCTTCTCATAGTCCTGACTCTTGCCGTGCACGCACCACTGAGTACCTTAAAAATGGCCCGGAATTCCCGTCCCCGGTGCAGATCCTTGTGGATGAAGTGGGGTCTGGCTGCAAACAGCCTCTCTATCTTGGCAGCTTTTCCTTCCCTTTTCCAGGGGTTCTCTCTCTCTCTCCCTCTGCGATGGGGTCCCTTTTGGACGTCAGGCTCTTTCCCCCGCCTCTGGAACAACTGGGGAAACCTGCTTACTTTTTAGCTCAGCCCCCTGTCTCAGGGCTGTTCTCCTCTGAATCTCAGCAGCTTTTCAAAAAGGCTGCTACATTCCCATCTTAAACCAGGAACCCCTCATTTGCAATACGGAAAATGGACATAGCGACATTTTTGTGGCCAAAAAATAAATAAAAAGAAATTTTTCACAACTGTCATGCCCTGGGGGTTTTTCTTGGAAAACAAGATTTCCCGTCCCATACCCCACATCCAAAACCCTTTTCCCCCCCAAACTCTCCCCAAACTCCTGATACTTCCCCATTAATCTCCAAACCCCTAAACCCCCCCCCGATACAAACTCTACCTTAATCTCCAGATACCTACCCCATATAATCTTTCCCTCCAAAAACCCGTTCCCCCCCCCACATCCACCCCCAAAAACGGGTGATACCTCCCCCCTGTAAAACTTCCCCCCCATAACATTCCCCCCATTCATCTCTACCCCAATCTCCAAAACCCCCTCAGTAACTCCATCCATAACCCCCCCCCTACATCCCTACCCTAAACTCCGATAAACCCCCCCTATTAAACTCCATCCATAAAACCCCCCCCCAAAAATCTCTAACCCCAATCTCCAAAAAACCTCCCCTTATTTTAAACTCCATCCATAAACCCCCGAACCCCCTACCCTAAACTTTCCCGATACCTTTCTCATGTAATCTCCATCCATAACCTGTCCCCTGAAAACATCTCCCGCCCTAAAACTCCCCCGAAACCTCCTCTGATGTAAAACTTTATCCCTAACCTTTCCCCCCCCCTACATCTCTACCCTAATCTCCTTATACCTCCCTCCTGTAATCTCCATCCATAACCTCCCCCCTTTCATCTCACCCCAATCTCCCAAAAACCTCCCCCTTTTGTTAAACTCCATCCATAAACTCCCCCGTAAAATCCAAACAATCTCCCAAAAACCTCCCTCATGTAAACTCCATCCCTAACCTCCTCCCCCCCCACATCTTTGCCCTAATCTCCTGATACCTTCCCCCCATGCAATCTCCTTTCCACCCAAAACCCCCCCATACATCTCTACCCAAAACTCCTTTTATATCCCCCCATGTAATCTCCATCCATAACCTCCCCCCCATACAACTCTACCCTAATCTTTCCCATACCTCCCCTCATGCAATCTCCATCCACAACCCCCCCATTCATCTCTACCCCAATTTTTCCCGATACCCCCCCCCTCATGCAATCTCCCCCCATAAACTCCCCCCCAAAAATCCAAACCCCCAAACTCCAAATGCCCCCCTTATGTAATCCCATCCATAAAACTCCCCGTAAAATCTCCCAAACCCTAATCTCCTAATTCCCCCCTTTTAAGGGAAACTTTCCCTCCCTAACCTCCCCCCCTACATCTCAGCCCCAAATCCCTGATACCTCCCCCCAGTAATCTCCATCCAAAACCTGTTCCCCCCCCAAAAACTCTACCCTAAAACTCCTGATACTCCCCCTCAAGTAAAACTCCACCATTTAAACCCCCCCCCCATACGTCTCTGCCTTAAACTCCTGATACCTCCCCCCATGTAATCTCCATTTCCCTAACCGTCCCCCCAAAACTCCCCTGTCCTAACCCCTGATACCTCCCCCCATGGGAATCCCCCATCCATAACCGGGCCCCCCCCATAAATCTCTACGCTAATCTCCTGATACCTCCCTCAAATTTAAACCCATCCCCTAACCCCCCCACACATCCGCCCTAATCTCCTGATACCCCCCTCATGTAATCTCCATCCATAACCTTCCCCCCATACATCTCTGCCCTAATCTCCTGATACCTCCCCCCTTTTAAACCCCCATCCATAACCTGCCCCCCTACATCCCAAACCCTAATCCTCCCGCTACCCCCCTCATGGACTCTCCATCCATAACCTTCCCCCATACATCTCTGCCCTAAGCTCTTTATTCCCCCCCTCATGTAATCTCCATCCATAAAACCGTTCCCCCCATACCTCTCTACCCTTTTCTGCTGATACCCTCCCCATTTTATCCCGTCCTTAACCCGTCCCCCCCCTACATATCTGACCTAATCTCCTTTAAAAACCCCCCCCTGTAATCTCCATCCCCTTAAACCCGCCCCCCCTACATCTCTTTCCAAATCTCCTGATACCTCCTCTCAGTAATCCCCATCCATAACCTATTCCTCCCCTGCATCTCTACCCCCCTCTGCCCAAAACCTCCCCCCATGTAATCTCCACCCATAACTTTTCCCCCAAATTTTCTCAACCCCAATCTCCCGAACCTCTCCCCATTAATCCCCCACCCATAACTTGTTCCCCCCATACATCTCTACCCTAACCCTGATACCTCCCTCATGTAATCTCCATCAATAACCTCCCCCCCATACATCTCTACCCTAATCTTCTGATACCTCCCCTCATGCAATCTCCAAACCACCCAACCCCCCCCTAAAATCTCACCCTAATCTTTTTGATACCTCCCCTCTTTTAAACTCCATCCATAACCCTCCCCCATACATCTCTACCCCAAAAACTCCCGATAAACCCCCCCATGTAAAACTCCATCCATAACCTCCCCCCCTTCATCCTAAACCCCAATTTTTCTTTATACCTCCCCTCAAAGCAATCTCCATCCAAACCCCCCCCCCTACATCAAAACCCTAAACCCAAAAATTTTCCCCCCCTTATTAAAACTCCATCCAAAACTCCCCCCACAATCTCTACCCTAATCCCTAATAAACCCCCCTTATGTAAACTCCAAACCCCTAACCTCCCCCCATACAATCCCTGCCCTAATCTTTCCCCGATACCTCCCCTCTTGTAATCTCCATCAATAACCTGTTCCCCCCATAAATCTCTACCCCCAAAATCCTGAACGTCCCCCTCATGTAATCTCCACCCCTAAACCCCCCCCCCCATACATCCCGCCCTAATCCCCCTAAAACCTCCCCCCATGTAAATTCCCCCAACCATAACCTGCCCCCATAAAATCTCTACCCTAAACTTTCCCGATACGTCCCCCCCATGTAACTCCCTCCATAAACTTCCCCCCCCATAAAAATCTCTGCCCCAATCTCCTGATACCTCCCCTCATGTAATATTTCCCTCCCTAACCTGTCCCCCCATACAACTCTGCCCTAATCCCTGAAACCTCCCCTCATGTAATCTCCATCCATAACCTCCCCCCTGACATCTCTACCCTAACAGCCTGATACCTCCCTCCTGTAAAACTCCACCTAACCTCCCCCCCAAAAACTCTGCCCTAAACTCCCCGATACCTCCCCAATTTTAAATCTCCATCCATAACCCGCCCCCAAAACTCTCCCCCAATCTCCGAACCTCCCTCATGTAATCTCCAACCATAACCTTTCACCCCAAAAGAAAAAAAAAATTTAAATTTTGAATTTTTTTTTATTAAAAAAAAAAATTTTTAAAAATTTTTTTTGGGGGTTTTTTTTTGAAAAAAACATTTAAAACAAAAGTTAAAAAATTTTTTTAAAAAATTTAAAAAAAATTTTTAATAAAATTTTATAAATTCTCCCTTTATTAATCTCCCCTTTAAAAAAAAATTTTTTTCCCCCTTAAAAAAAAAACAATTTCTGCCCAAAAAAAAACCTTTTAACCCCCGGAAAAATTAAAACAAATTTCGTTCCCCCAAAAATTTTTCTTCAATCCGTCCTCAAAAAACCGCCCCAGAACCATTGGGAAATCAAGGCCACAACACATCAAAAATCCCCCACAACCCCAATCTTTTTCAGAATTTATTTTGAAAACTTTTTTGCAGAGCCTCCATCCTACAAAACCCATGAAGCCTCTCCTTTCCCCGCTGACCCCCATTGGGCTGAACCCCCGATCTGTACCGTGCCCCGGGAAATTTAAGGGCACCCTTAAAATAAAATTTTTTCAAGGGAAAAAACAAGTTTTATTGGAAAAACCTCCCAAAACACAGTGAAAGGACTCGGAATTTATTTTTTCCCCAAAATTTTTTTGTACAACATCGTCACAGAACATTTTATGGGTTGTAAAAACTAAAAATGGCAGTTTTTGGAATTTGCAGCATTTGGGGTTTACAATTACGAAAACAGAAACCACTTCAATCCCAAGGGATCCAAATTACAAAGACAGCAGAAGAACCCCTTTTCCCGAAAGTCACCTTCACAATTTTTGCCTCCAACGAACTTTTTGGGAAAATTTCTCCCCGGAGTTTTTTTTGCGAGCAGGGAAACGCCTCCAGAGCGTTTTTGGGGAAAACCCCCCCTGTCAGAGCAAATTTCCCCGAAAAAATAAATCCAAAAGGTTTTTCAATTGGGCGAGGGCAAAAAGGATGGGGGTTCCCCCCCTTGAGCTTTTCCTTTTTTTTACCCAAGCACCAATTTTTCAAGGTTTTTTTGGCACATGAAGAGGGTTTTGCCAAAAGAAAGGGGCAGGGCTTCTTTTAAAAATTAATGGAAAAAGTGGTCGGTCAGAAACTCTGTAAATGTCAAATCAATTTTTAAAATCTTAAGGGCCGACAAACTCCTCCCCAAAGATTTCCTTTGGGGGAAAACATGGGCCCCCCGCCACATTTAAAACTTTATGCACAGCCCCTTTAAGGGCATGGGGAAACCATCCCCTAACCACCCCCAAAATCCCCCAACCTTTCCCCCAACCAAAACCCCCTAAATCCGCCAACCATCGACCAACCCCTCCTTTTCCCCCACCATCCATCCACCCCCCCCACCAAACCCTCCACAAAAACCCCCCTCTAGCCACCCCAACTATTCACTACTCTGCTAACCATCCACTCCTCCATCAACCAAACCCCCTCCCCCAAACCCCCCCCAACCCCTCCCTACCCACCAAACCCTCCACCCCTCCCCTCCAAACATTTTACTACACCCCCCCATCCATCCCCCCCTCCAACAATCATTCACTAGTCCAAACCCAAACCCCCAAAACCCAAATAAACACTCCCCACCCAACCTCCACTCCTAAATTCATCAACCATCCACCCCTCCATCAACCATCCACTCCTCCATTCATCAACCATCCACTACTCCACCAACCATCCACTCCTCTATTCATCTGGACATCCAGGGTTACCGGGCTCTCACCAGTAATGAGTCTTCCTGAAGCTGTGCGGCCACTGCAGCCATTTCTGCTTGTGAGCACTGGTTAGGGGCAGCCGAATAGCAGTTTTATGGACACTGCAGCCTCTGGAGGTTCCTACACCCTGAGGTTCAATGGCCTCCAGAGGCTCCAGCAGCTTCCAGTACCTGTCTGCTGGTTTGTACTGGTTTTTGGGCAGCTGCTCTCTTGTCTGGTAGAAACCTTCCTCATTCCGCCTTTCTCTGCACGAAGCCGTCTCTGCTCGGAATCAGCCCCAAATCCCTGGACGACGATGGCGCTGAGGATTTGGTGAAGTCTCTCTTGTTTTCATCCCTTGTTCGAGGCTTTGCCGCATGTGACACTTTTCAGCATCAGATCCTCTTTCTTTCTAAATTGCTGGAAACCTGCGGCTGCTTAATAAATGGGAACGTCCTTCTGAAGCAGGTTTCCTCTGATTGTGCTCCTGGCAAACGATGGATCCCAGGTCAGACCTGAAGGAACCGGAGACACAAGCGCGGCAACGGACATAGAAAAGAATACAACTCTATGACACTAACATCAAATTCACAACACAATTACAGATTTAAAACAGTGTGAACCCTGCAGTCCTATGTAACAGGTTCCTCTATATTTCCCCGACTATAGCTCATGGTACAAAATAATACAGTAAAATGAAACCGCAGTCCTATTAACAGGGTATTTAATCCCCCTTCAAAAATAACTATAGTTTCAAAAAGTATTATTTCAACAAAAAACAAAAAATCATAAACCCAAAAAAAATAACTAGAGAAACCTGAGAGCCCTCAGAGGTGATAAAATCATTTGTAGCACCTCAATAGAAAAAAGTAAATCATAAAATTCATTGCATAACAAAATATTCTCTGAGGACCCCTATTTGGGCCCCCGAAAAAAAAATGAAGGGAAAAGGGGTTTATTTTTTACCCAAAATTTTTTTAAACTTTTTTTACTAATTAAAATTAATTTTATTTTTAACTTTTTTAAAGGTAACAAATTTTTTTGAAAGATTTTTTAAAAAATTTTTTTTATGTAAAATTCCCCTTTTTTTCAACAAATTTGGATACATGGGGTTAATTTATATGTGCAAATCTGCACCCGGGGCAAACTGGGTGGGTTGTTTTCCAGTGCAGACTGGGGGGGGTTGTTTTCCAGGTTTCAACGGGCTTTTTTTACCAGTTTCCCACAGGTATTGGGACCAGGTGCAACTGGGTGGCTTTACCAGGGACAGAATGGGGGATTGTTACCAGGGCAACTGGGGGTTTTTACCAGGTCCAACTGGGGGTTTTTACCAGGTTCAACCGGGTGGTTTGGGTTCCAGGTGTAGACCCCGGGGGATTGTTACCAGGGGCCAAAACGTGTGGGTTTTTTTCCCGGGGGCAGCTGGGTTTTTTGTTACCAGGTGCAGACCGGTGGTTTTTACCGGTGCAACTGGGGGGTTGTTACCAGGTGCATATTGGGGGGAATGTTTCCAGGGGAACTGGGGGTTGTTACCAGGTCAGACTTGGGGGGGGTTTTTACCAGGGGCAGACGGTTTGGGTTTTTACCAGGTTTTCGGGCTGGGGGGTTTATACCCGGGGCAGACTGGGGGGGTTGTTAACCAAAGGGGCAGGGCTGGGTGGGTTTTACCCAAATGCAGACAGGGTTTATTTTACCAGGGCAAAATGGGGGGGTTGATAAACAGGGGCAGACTGGGGGG
>JAODAL010070870.1:0-15749 GCA_025379985.1 Phyllomedusa bahiana
AAATGCAATATCTTTTGCCACGGAGGTCACCACACTCTCATAATTAAAAGGACATTTAGGACATGTAATTTACAGCATAATTCACTCCACTTCTTTTGCTTTACTACAAGGTATGATAGATGCTAGAAATTACCCTGTTCAGGTGCACCTGTCGTAAAATTAAGCTGGATGCACACCGTTAGTATTAATTTACAATATGTCATTAATGACTTTACTGCAAGTAATTTCCATGAGTATATTATATTACATTTATAGTGTGTACTAGGCACAATTACTAAATCCTAATACTTTGTATAACGGTAAAGATTTACATGGAAAGTCTATGCCATATTTTTCTCCAAGCCTTTAATAATGACATATATATTTAGATACACAACCTCTTCTACTTGCCCACATAAAGAGATTAAGAAACAGTTGGTGCTACTTCTGCAACCATATAGGGAGATAGACAGAAAATAAGGATCACATGCACACTTGATTTAGGCACTGGCATTGGTACTACAGTAAGTGATGTAATTGGGAAGAGAACTATAGTCCTATTTGATCCGGCACTCGCTGTTTCACCTGTGGTGTCAGTGCCCACTGTAAATTTCAAAATTTTCTGCTAAAAAATAATTAATAATCTAACGGCACTTGCAATATAGAATGTACATGAAAATATACTTTGTGAAGATAGAACTAATAAAGTATATTTTCATGTACATTCTCTATTGAGTGCTCTTGGAATATCTATTGTTTATTGAGAAGAGAACAGAGAGAGTGTGGCACTCACCAAAGTCCATTTCATCCACTTATTTGGAAGAACAGAGACATAAACAGCAAGCAGAGAACACACTTAATGATTGTTTTGCATGTATTTTTGCTTTCTGTGACAGAGTAGTGTATTTAGACCAGGACATCACTTTTTCCTGATTCTTTTTTCAACTTCTGCAGGATTTGTATTTCTGTTGTGCGTGAGAAAGAAAAGTCCTACCTGATGTAAACTAGGAGCTAGTTTTCTCCTCCTTTAATTACTGCTCTGCACAAACAGTGTGCAGTAACAAGCGCCTGGCAAAGGGGAATGGGGGGCATGTTCTCTGTGCAATGGTGCAAACAAGCCGCTCTACCTATATAAGGGAATTTAACTATATCACCAGAACAATAATTTAAATCTTTGCCCTAGATGATGGAAAATATGGCTACATCAGTAGTAGGTCTCGAAGTTATAATAATCCAATTGGATCAAAATGAGTAAAAAAAACGTGAAAAATAATGTGACTCCAACTTCTATGCTATATATGCTTCAAGTGAACCTGTCAGGTGGTTTATGTTTATCTGAGATCAGGATGTGATAGAGGGAGAGAAGCTGAACTCTGTGATATATGGTTATGTGATAGAATAGAGAAGCTGAGCTCTGTGATATATAGGGTTATATGATAGAGGAGAGAAGCTGAGCTCTGAGATATATAGGGTTATAGGATAGAGGAGAGAAGCTGAGTTCTGTGATATATATAGGGTTATATGATAGAGAGAAGCTGAGCTATGTGATTATATAAGGTTATATGATAGAGGAGAGAAACTGAGCTCTGTGATATATAGGGTTTTTATAAAAAGAGGGGAGAGAAGCGAGCTTTTGTGATTTTTTAGGGTTTTAGGGGAAAAGGGGGGAAGCTGAGCCCCTGTGAAAATATAGGTGTTTTTAAGAAAAAAGGAAGGGAAAACCTTTGCCTCTGTGATAAATAAAGGGGTTTTAGGCTCGGACTGGGCCGCCGGGGGAACCCGGAATCCCCCCGGGGGGCCCCCGGCTGCTGGTTTGGGGGCCCCGAGGGGAAATTTCCCGTCCCCGGGCCCCCCGAACCGGGGGGGGTGGGGGGTTTGGGGGGGGGGGGGGGGGGGGGGGGGGTTGGGGGGGAAGTTGGGGGCCCCACTGGACGGGCCTGGGGGACCCGCGTTCCCCAGAGACCGGCCCCGGGGTTGGGGGCTAAAGTCCCCCGGCCCCGGGGGTTCGCGGTTTTCAGTGGAGCACAGCGCCACTACGCTTTCTTCCCCCGGGTGACTCCCCGGGAGGGTGAAGGGGATTTTTGGGCCTTTCAGCCCCTTGCCGGGGGCCGGCCCCCCACCTTTCTGACCCTAGGCGGTGCGGTACGTCACTTCACCGCGGGCCCCCTATTTAAGGGGGCAGTACGGAAGGGCCCCGCCGAGCAGGAGCCCGAGCCAGGGTAAAGTTTTGGGTGGGTGTTGGGGGTTTTTTTTTTTTTTTTTTTTTTTTTAAATACCTACAAGGGGGGGGGGCCGGGCCCTAAAAAAGGGGGGGGGTCCCTGGCTAAAAAAGGGGGGGCCCTGGCTACAAGGGGGGGGGGGCCTTGGGTAAAAGGGGGGGGGGGGCCCTGAAATAAAGGTTGGGGCCCCCGGCTACAAGGGGGTCCCTGGCTACAAAAGGGGGGCCCCTGGGGTTTCAAGGGGGGGCCCCGGGTTAAACAAGGGGGCGGCCCCGGCAACAAGGGGGGGGGCCCCGGGTACAAAGGGGGTCCCTTTAAATAAAGGGGGGCCCTGGCTACAAAGGGGGGCTGGGGTACAAGGGGGGGCCCCCTGGCACAAGGGGGGGCCCCCGACTTTTTGGGGGGTCCCTGGGTTTCAAAGGGTCCCTTTTCTAAAAAGGGGGGGCCCTGACTACAAAGGGGGGGTCCCCGGGCTTTCAAGGGGTGAGGCCCTGACTCAAGGGGTCCCTTTGGCTACAAGGCGGTTTCCCCCGGCTAATTTAAAAAGGGGGCCCCGACACAAGGGGGGACCTACTAAAAGGGGGGGCCTGGGCTAAAAAGGGGGGGGCCCCGGCTACAAGGGGGGGCCCTGGGTTAAAAAAAGGGGGGGCCCTGGGTTTAAAAAAGCGGGGGGCCCGGAAATATAAAGGGGGGTTTCCCGGGTTAAAGGGGGGGCCCTGAATACAAGGGGGGGGGGGGGCTAAAAAGGGGGGCCCTTTTCTATAAAAGGGGGGGGGGTCCCTTACCAAATGGGTCCCTGGCTACAAGGGGGGCCCCTTGACTAAAAAGGGGGTCCCTGGGGTACAAGGGGGGTCCCTGGCTAAAAAAAAGGGGGGGGTCCCTGGGTAAAGGGGGGGCCCTGGCTACAAAGGGGGCACTGGCTACAAGGGGGGCCCTGACCCAAAAAAGGGGGGCCCTCACTACAAAGGGGGCCCTGGCTCAAAAAAGGGGGCCCTGGCTTCAAAAAGGGGGGGCCCTGGCTAAAAAAGGGGGGCCCCGCTACAAAAGGGGGCCCTGGGTACCTAAAAGGGGGCCCCTGTTTTACAAAGGGGGTCCCCCGGCCCTTTCAAAGGGGGGCCCTGACTACAAAGGGGGGCCCTGACTACAAAGGGGGGGGCCCTGGCCTTTCCTAAAGGAGGCCCCCCCAAATACCAAAAAGGGGGCCCTGACTACAAGGAGGGCCCTGGGCCTACCTTCCCGGGGGGCCCCGACTACAATGGCCCTGGGCCTTTCCTAAAGGGACGCTTTGACTACCTACAGGGGGGCCCCCGACTACAAAGGGGGCCCCTGGCTACCTTAAAAAACTAAAGGGGGCCCCCGACTATCTACAAAAGGGAGCCTTAAAAAGGGGGGGGGGGTTTGACTTCCTGGGACCTAGCTAAAAAGGGGGGCCCTTTTTTAACTACCCGTATACTAAACCCAAAAGGAGGCCCTAACCCGCCTGCGAACTTTTCCCAAGGGGGTTAAATAACTGGCCTGTATACTTAAATTCCAAAAGGAAGCCCAAACCCGCCTGTATACACCCAAAAGGGGGTCCCTAACTGGGTTGGGGAGCCCCATATAAAGGGTCCCTAAACTAACCTACCCCTTACCCAACTGGGGAAACCACCCCACCTAAAAGACTGGGGGCCTTGGGCCCATTTGGGCCCACCTACCTAAGGGGCTTGTCTACCTAAATTTGGGAATAAAAATTGAGAGGGGCAGCAGCCCCAAAATTGGGCATTTTTTCTCCAGAGGGGTTTTCCCTCCTCCCCCCCCTCCAACCCCTTAGGATACTAGGGGGCCCCTAAGTTAAAGGCTTGTTTTCCCCGCTCTCCCCCCCCTGGGAATTTTTGTACAGAGGGTGAATAGATAAAGAGGTGCGGAAAAAAAGGGGGATTCTAAGATATTTGTGTTAAATTTTTGCAGGAATGGGGCTTTTGGGCCCGGGGCAAAATCACCCCCCTTTTTGGGGGGGGGGCAGAACTGATGCAAGAAAAGGGGAAAAAGAACGACTCAAGAGAAAGAACGACTCATCAATATGATATCTCCAGTATTTCCCCATTTTAACTTCTATAATTGGATTTAGTGCTGTATTCACTGTAATGTGATGTGACCTTTAGCTGGTGTCCCGACCTCTATGTGGTCCCCTTAATGGTGGGGTGTAGGGTTTTACCTGAGCTGGGGTTTTGATCACTATGTGGTCTCCATAAGGTGGCTTTGTAAAAGGGTTTTAACCCAAAACTGGTTTTCTGACCTTTATGGGGTTCCCCTTATAGGGGAGTTTTTTTTAGGGTTATACCTGAGCTGGTGTCCCGACCTCTTTTGGGGTTTCCCCTATAAAAGATGTTGGAGGTTTTTACCGAGCTGGTGTCTGACCTCTATGTGGTCTCATAAAGGCAGTGTTTTTAGGGTTTTACCCGAGGGTGGTGTGGGGACCTCTTTTTGGTCTCCCATATGGGCAAAAGGGTTTTAGGTTTATCCCAGCTGGGGGTCTGACCACTATGTCTCTCTATATGGCGGTGTTGTAGGGTTTTACCTGAGGGTGGTGTCCCGACCTCTATGTGGTCCTCTATATGGGGGTTGTTTAGGGGGATTTCCCTAGCTGGTTTCTGACCCTCTAAAGTGGTCCTTTTTTATGGCAAGTTTGTAAAGGGTTTTAAACCCGAGCTGGTGCCGACCTCTATGTGGGCCCCATATTGCGGTTTTGTAGGTTTTACCCAGCTGGGGTCTTATGGGCCCATTGGGGCTCCATATTTCGGTGTTTTTAGGTTTTTTTCATGAGCTGGTGTCTGACCTCTAAGTGGTCCTCATAATGGGGGGTTTTGTAGGTTTTACCGGGGCCGGGGTCCCGGACCCCCTATTTGGTCCTTTTATAAAGGCGGTGTTTTTAGGGGTTTTAAACGGGACCCCGGGATAATGCCAGCGAAAATTTTGTCCCTTTATTTTACCCTGTGATAGGAGGTTTTTGACTTTTTCGTTTTTGCCCGGGGTTTTTTATTTTAGAAGGGGGTGAGGGGGTGTGACCAAAGGGGAAAAATGGTGGGGGGTTTTTGTTATGTTTGGGGGAGGAAAATTGTAGGTGGGTTTGGGGGGGGATATTGTAAGGGGGTGGAGGGGGTATTTTTTTATTGGGTGGGGGGGGGATATTGGGATGGGGTTAAAGGGGGATTTTTGTATGGTGGGGGGGGAGGGGGGTATGGATTGGGGCTTTCTTAGCCCCTGTGTCTATGGAAAATGGGTTAAACTGTGACATATTTGTACTCCCCTTGCTATTGTTTCTACACAATACAGTTTGTTTCGCACACTGTATTATGGGGTAAAATGGGCGGGGATTAGTTTCCCAAGGCCGGTAATTTTTTTCATGTACAGTAGGGTGGGGGCCCCCCGAAGATCAAACCCCCTGTGGGCCCCCGACCCCCCCCAGTTCCCCAAAACTTGTTAGGGGTTTTTATGATAAGGAGGGGAAAACTGACTATGTGATATCCCAGGTAATATGAATTTGAGGAAGAAGCTTGGGGCTCTGTTATATACAGGGGTTATATGATAGAGGGAAAAGGAGGGGTGAGTTTCTTTTGAAAATTTTAAAAGGTTTTATTACGGGGGAAAGAACTGAGGGTTTGGGGACATATAATGGTTTTTTAAGATTTGAGGAGAGAAGGGTGAGGGTCCTGTGATAAAATAGGGTTATATGATTTAAGGGGAAAAACTTAGGGGGGTCTGTTATTTTATAGGGGGTTTTATGATTTGAGGATAAATATACGTAAAATTTTAAAAAAAATTCCCCAATTTTTTACCCTGGAAAAAATTTCCCAAAATCTAAACCCAACATAAAAACATTATTAAAAACTTTACTTTAATTATAATCTCTAAAAAATGAGGAGAAAAAAAAAAATAACAAAATAACTTACCAAAAAAAAAAAATTCTAGCTTTACCCTTTTAAAACACACAGGGATGCGCCCCCAAAAAGGCGGCCCTGTCCCGGGGGCCTTTCAAACCCCATCTATAAAAAGCCCTAACACTAAAAAAAGGTCCCCACATGGTTTTTCCATTTGCCCCCAACAACATTTTATCAGGGGGGGCTTTAGTATGGAAAATTAAAAGGGGGGGGGGCAAAAGTTGGGCCCGGGAAAAGATAAAGGGCCAAATAAAAATCAGGTCCTTTTACAAAAGAAATTTGTCTAAACGGTTGATTCACCGAGTTTTTATGGAGGATTAATGGACCCCCACCCCCCAAAAAGAAGGGACAGTGGTATGGTGTCCACGCAACCTCCAAAAAAAAGGAGATCAAAAAAACATTGGAAAAGGGGGTATGGGATCCACTCGACCCCCTAAAGATAATAAATGGGGGGCAAAAATTCCCGGGAACTGTTTTAAATTGGAAATATATTTTTAAATATAGTATATATATAAATTTTATTTATTATATAATATAAAATATTAATAAAAGTCCCGGGCCAAGGACCCCCGCCAAGGGAAACCCCAAAATTTTTCGCCCTCACACTCAAAAAAGGTTTTTTTCCTTATATCAGGACCCCCCGGGTTAAGAATTTCAAAGAAATGTTATTTTAAAGGGGAAAAGTTATTTCCCGGGATGATAAATTTTTTTAAACTATTTTTAAACATTTGGGATATTTAAAACCTTTTCCCTCCGGGTTTAAAAAAATTTTTAAAAATACACTCCCCCCACATATACCAATTTTTTCAAACCCCAGGTTCCCTAAAAAAAACTGGTTTTTCCCCGTCAAAAAGAATATCATACTCCAATAAAAACACGGTAAAGTGGGAACCATAAACCCTCCCCGGAATTTTTAAAAATGGAAAAGGGGGGAAAAACTCCTCACCTTTTTCCCAAGAGTTTTTCCAAAATGTCATAGAAAAACAGTTTTCCCCCAAACAAAAGCATACAATGCTCAAAATAAACCAAAACAAGTTCCCGCTAGATAGAGATTTTAACAAAATCCCAAGTGGTTAAAAAACAAAAAACGGGTCTAGAGTCCGGGGATTTATCAAATACTCACAAACCCAAGAAACCCTTACAAAAATGGGGAGGGGGGCATTTTGGAGATCCCCAAACAGGGTTTAACCCCAAAACAGACCTTTTGGTTTTGGGATTTCCCTCTCCTCAGGTTGAGGTAGGCCCGCAGCACAAAAGCTGGGACAAAAGGGCCGGGGAAAAAGTTTTCACCCGGGTGCCAAGCGCGCCGGGCCCCCCCCTTTCCCGGTTTACCGGCGCCCCGGGAGCCTGGTCACATCCCGAACCCCGCTGACCTGTAACCCGGGAAACCCGACAATACAAAAACCAGGAAAAGGAGACAAAGAGGCAGCAGAATTTTTTGCTGGGGCCAAGTTTTTTGACAAAAGGGGGAAAACCGGTAATTGGGAAAAGACAGTCCCCGGGTTTGCCAAATTTTAAAGGGAAAAAAGCGAAATGAAAGGAAGGGAATGATTTAATTAAACAAAACCGTTCAGAAACAACTAGTAAAAAGGGATGAAGGGTGAGGGTTTTTAAATTAAACGAACAGCAAAAAAACCAACCGGATCCATTCAGTCCTTGTGGGGAGACAGTTTTTTTGGGCCCAAAAAACCCCCCGGTTTTTCCCCCTGAAGCACAACCTATCCCATTTTCCGCCCCGAAAAAGGGGGGAAAAACCTTTTGGTTTAAACCCCACAAACTTGGACACATTTCAAATCCCCCACCTGTTTTTGTTTTTCATTTTATGGGCTTTTCAATTGGGGTATCCCTTTCCAAAGCGAAAATCATTCACAATTTTTTCACCCCCAAAAACCCCCAACGAAAATTCTCTGAAAGGGCTTTTTAATGTAAATTTCCGACCCACAGTTTTCAATTGATTTTTAAGATTTAACCCCGCCCCCTTTTCTTTTTGCAATTTAAAAATTTTTGGGGCCAATCTGGAAATCCCTTTGTTAAAGGAAAGTTGCTTTTGAAAAATTTTTTTCCGGGTTTTCCTAAATTCACCCACGCAAAAGCAACCACTAAAAATCTGAAAACCTCCCCAGGGAAAAGGTTGGGTTTTAAACCTAGTTTTTCCAAAGGCTCAAAATTTCTTTTTAAAATTTTCTATTTTACTAAAAAGCCCGAATTCTCTTACCCTTAAAATAGGGGATAAGGGGAAAAATTCCCCCAATTTAAACCCTTTCCCCAGGGCTTTTTTTCCCATTTTTGAGGATTTCCCAGTTTTTTTGAGAAAAAAACTTTTCCAACAGGAGCAAACACCCCCGGTTTATTTAAAGTCCCCCAATTAGCGGGAAAATGGGCCCCCAAATTTTTTTTACTTTTGGGAATTCACCTTAAAAGGAATCAAGAGTTTGGGGTCCCTTGGTTGTTGTAGAGCATTTCTAAGGCTTCTCTAAGGGACCCCAACCCCCGGGATAGCCCTATCAAAAAAAATCTCCCTAAAAGTCCCTAGATTGATTTTTAATTTTCCAATAGGGTAGAAAATTTCTCCTAAAACTAATTTTTTTTCCTTTTTGGGGGATCCCCTCTGAAGGGACAGAAGACTCTGTCCCCCCTCAAAGGGAATTGGTAGCAGTGGGCTTCCTGTTTTGGAAGATTTTTTTTGTATCTGTCGGGTTTGCCGGGTTACAGGCAGCTGTTAATCATGTGCCCGGGGCTGGGCGCCGAGACCGAATTGGGGGCGCGCGTTTGGGGCGCTCCGGACCGACTTATTGCCGGGCGTTGCAGTTTGTGACTGCAGCTGCCCCTCTTAAACGGAGGAAAGGACCACCATATTTCTTTTTGGGATCACCATTTGGAGGATCTCCAAAAAATGGGGCTGCATTAGGGGAACGGTGTTGGTTTTGTGTTTTAAAAAATTAAACCTCATTAACATTTTTTTTCTTTTTCATATACCCCTTTGGGGTTTTTTGTCAATCTCTTATCTAGCGGGACTTTTTGGGGTTTTTTTAGTTTTGTAATTTTTTGACTGGGAACTTTTTTTCTCTAGACACTTGTGGAAAACTCTGGGCATAGGTGAGGATGTATCCATTACAGTTAAATCCCGGGGACGGAAAAGGGTTCCCACTACCAGTGTTTATATTGAAGTAATGATATTCTTTTGACGGGGAACAGTCTTTTTTAACACCTGTGGAAAGATCCATTGGTATATGTGGGGAGTGTTTTTTTTTACTGTTTAAATACCGATGGTATGTTTTCATATCCCCTGTTTCATAATTACTAAGTTATCATCCCAGATAATTTTTTGCCATATATACCATTTTTTTTGTATTTTTAATCTGTCCTGATATACAGAAATACCTTTTTGACTGTGAGGGAAAAATTGGGGGTCCTTCTGGGCATGGTAAAAATATATATATATATTTTATATATACTAAATATTTTTAATTAATACCCCCAATGACATTTTGCTGGGAATTTTTGCCCATTTTTATCTTTTGGACGAGTGATACCATAACTTTTCCCAAATGTTTTTTTGATCTCCTTTATATAGAGGCTGCAGGGGACCCAACCACTGCCTCTTTTGGTGAATGACCAAAATCCCCAATACCGGAATCAACCGTTAAGACAAACTCTGTAGTATAGGACCTGAGTTATTTGGTCCTTTATCTATTCTGGACCACTTTTGCCCCGCACTTTTATATTTTCCATACTAAGTCCCCTGAGAAGTGTTGTGAGGGACATAGAAACATGTCGGGACATTTTTAGTGTTAGGGCTTTATATAGATAGGGTGTAGGTTCCGGACAGGGCCGCCCTTTTCGGGGCGCACTCCCTGTGTGTCTTTAGGTGAGCTAAAATTTTTTTTTGTAGGCTAAGTTATTTGTTATTTTTCTTTTTCTCCTCATTTTTTAGAGATTATCATTAAAAGTGAAGTTTTAATACATGATTTATGTTGGTTAGGTTATATGATAGAGGAGAGAAGCTGAGCTCTGTGATATCTAGGGTTATATGATAGAGGGAGAGGAGCTGAGCTCTGTGATATATTGGCTTATATGATAGAGGGAGAGAAGCTGGGCTCTATGATATGTTGGGTTATATGATAGACGAAAAAATCTGAACTCTGTGATATATAGAGTTATATGATAGAGGAGAGAAGCTGAGCTTTGTGATATATGGGGTTATAGGATAGAGGAGAGAAGCTGAACTCTGTGATATATAAGGTTATGTGATAGAGGGAGAAAAAATGAGCTCTGTGATATATCAGATTATATGATATAGGAGAGAAGTTGAGCTCTTTGACATATAGGGTTATATAAATAGGAGAGAAGCTGAGCTCTGTGATATATAGGGTTATATGATAGAGGGAGAGGAGCTGAGCTCTGTGATATATAAGGTTATATGATAGAGGAGAGAAGCTGAGCTCTGTTATTTAGGG
The DNA here is from genome assembly GCA_025379985.1 of Phyllomedusa bahiana. Taxonomy (NCBI): domain Eukaryota; kingdom Metazoa; phylum Chordata; class Amphibia; order Anura; family Hylidae; genus Phyllomedusa; species Phyllomedusa bahiana. The sequence goes on from JAODAL010070870.1 coordinate 10,573, forward strand.
TTATATGATAGATGAGAGAAGCTGAGCTCTTTGATATATAAGGTTATATGATAGAGGAGAGAAGCTGAGCTCTGTTATTTAGGGTTATATGATATAGGAGATAAGCTGAGCTCTTTGATATATAGGTTTATATTATATGAAGAAAGATTTCTGAGTAAAAAGCAGAGAAAAACTGAAAGTAATTCCTAGTTATTCATGGTGGTTGACAATTCTCCCTGTATCCTTGTGTATATAGAGCAAGCAGTCATTTACTGTACATGGTCAGGGAGAGCAGAACTTTCACTTTTTTTTTCATTGCTGTTTAGTCAGACATCTTGCTTCAAATCATATAAAGCTAAATATCACAGAGCTTAGCTTCTCTTCTGTTATCACTTCCTCGTCTCAGATAGGGTAATATAAATCACCAGATAAGCAGATGATCCATGGGAGATTTGCAATTAATATTGTGGTACCAGAAAATCCATTTAAGGGAACATTGAATTTTACTTGACTTGGACACTGAGTATTAAATCTAGTCTTATGCCATATGCCTTCATTTTTCGGCACCTATCCTTCAAACCAATGCAATGACCAGACACTGCTTACTACTTCCTGACTGCATTATTGCTAGGTGGTCCTCTATGTATCATGTCTACTATATGTATAGACCACACTTACATGTTGGTACCAGAAGCCACATGCAGCTGGGAAGAAGGAGGCCATCATAATATGCAAAAGAATATGTTAGGAAGGTGCCCTACAGTAAGTCACTAGGTATTGTATAAGTATTGGGTTGGAACTGGACCTGAAGAGCAGATTTTTCTGTATAAATTCACATACAATGTATGAAAATGCACACAAACAGATCTTGAGATTTGCACATTTCATGTTATCACCATTTGCATGATCATTAGCAGGATTTGCTCACAGATCCTCTCATATTCCGCTTATTATCTGCACAGAAGGCACTAACGTTGAGAAATATGTTAAAAAGCTGAGCCTGTGTTTTCTTAAGACATAAAAATGTAACTCACGCCAAAAGTGTCCTCTTCTGGTTTATGAGTCACGCTGATTGGAGGCGTGGGACTGATTCCAAGATCTGCTACTGAAACAAAAGGAGTTGAATAACTCTATGAACAATATATTATTATTCTCTTTATGCACTGCTTGCTTAAAAGGCCACCAACTATTTTTATCTCAGGGTTCAGATAATTGGATACCAGCAGACATACTAGTGCACTCCATTGCCTAGGGACCCATCATATTTTGAATATAAATGTGCATATGCCCTGAGAGGTTTAAGAACCTTTGTAATAGAATTCACACATAATCAAATATGGACATCTTCAAACTTATTACGGAGAAATATCCTGCTGGTTAGTGTTGTATTGTGACCTCAACCTCATACGTTGGGGCTCAGGAGACTACTATTCTATTAACAAAGAATATAAAGTTAACACTTCTTGGTCAAATATATATTGGTGAGTAAAGGGAATTCTCTGGCAAGACCCCTTTGGCTTTCCTGTCAACATGATCTATTAGGCATTTGGTAAAAGGGATCAAGTTCATCAAATGTATTCAGCAAATTGAGCGTAATGTAGCAGCCCCATGTACGTCACTGAAAAAACAGTAAGGACAAATACGTACCTGAAACAAAATAATCAGTATTCTCTGTAAAAAGGATAGTAAATGGTAGATTTAGTAAATTAGAACTAAATGTATATGCAAAACTAAGAGCACTAGTTTATAGTATCAAAAGGTACAACTATAGGTACAGGTATAGCTATTGTTACAGATATAGGTGATTGGTACAAGTACAATAATAAGTACAGGTAGAGCTTTAGGTATAGGTACAGGTATTTGGTACAAATACAAGTTTAGGTAAAGGTAGAGATATAGGTATAGATACAGTTAGAGCTATAGGTATAGATAAAGGTACAGCTATAGGTATGGATATAGGTACAGGTATCAGTGCAGCTATAAGTTTAGGTACAGGTATAAGTACAGCTATAGGTATAGGTTCAGGTATAGGATAAGTTATAAGTAGATGTATAGGTATAGGTTCAGTACAGGTGTGACAAAAGGTATACGAACAGATAAAGACACAGGCACTGTATACATAGGTGAGAAAATGCGTTTCAATATCCACATTCTATTGCATAATTCTATAGAATATACATAAAGGGGTCATATGTACAGATAGATAGATGATAGATAGATAGATAGATAGATAGATAGATAGTAATAGATAGATAGATTAGATAGATAGATAAGAAAGCACACTAAACCAATAAACAGCAAAATTTATATAAATTGAAAGTATATGAACTACGTGGTTAAATGAACCCTAAAAAAATAACAGGCTTTACAAAAATGAAATAATTATGCATGCAAGAGTATTGCAAGTATACCAAACAAAACAGTTCCGTGATATATTAACTTACAACGGCAGAATGTACTGAGGAGTATCATGGCATAAACTGGGTAAAATCTGTATTGTATTTGATTACAAATAAAAGGTTCAAGGTTTCATGAAGATAAATTGCTTATATCAACATTTGTATTACCTGGATTCTGTAATACCAAAAAATGTACTTAAATGTATATTATACATGTTAATCATGGCTTCTGCTCTCCTTCAGTGCCTACAACCTAATGGATCATTATCACATTTGGATGAGTTATATCATTTGTCAATACAATGCTAATTGTAGAGTCATTAATTCTAAAATTATTTCTAAGGAATGACAATGGATGTAAATTTTTTCTCATCCAGTATACATACTCTCTCAAGAAGAAAACATATGCTAATATGGACATACTGAGAACCAGAAGTGAAGAACAACTCATGACAGATAAACATTATATTCAGATAACTTCTTTGTAACTAGGAACTATTTCATGATGTCTATATTGGATGATCCTATATGCAGATTTTATAGGATATGGGACATTTTTGCTAAATCATTCAGTCGTTTAAATGACAATTTCAACTCACCAGGATATGGCTGTTCCAAAAAATGTGCATAAACTGTTTGGGTAGCAATTCCAAACTTATTTTTAGCAATCAGTGTATAGTTTCCATTGTAATAATGTGTAGGTTTATTAAACAATAGGCAGCCTTCCATGGACGCATCCTGTTTATAAACTTCTTGACGTATGAAATCCACCGGTCGTAGAGGCTGATTGTTATGATACCATGTTAGGACTGGGTAAGGATGCCCCCGAACAGTAAATTCAATACAGTGCTCCAGATGAACAACGGGCTCTCTCAAACTTAATATCCGGGGAGGATCTGAAGATAAACAAGGAGTAACGTTTAATTTCTCCTTTTTGTAAAATAACACAATAAACTGCACTGTTGATATTCAATCAGTTCGCAAGGACCATTAGAAAATGTGCAAATATTTCTCATTTTTTCATTTTCTCATGTTACTGTGTTTGGTACTTTCATATAGCAATCTTATCAAAATATATTAATTGGTGTTATTGGTTTACTGTAACTAGCATTTTACTGTGGCGTGGCATGCAACATCCTGTATTATGTCTAAATTCATTTTGGATACTTGGTTGTGAGGAGTGCTAAGAGTGTCATCTACAGTGGATCTATTGCTCAGTGAATTATTTGTAGTAATGTCAACTAAATTGTGTTTCAGCTTTTGATTCCATTTGCCAAATGATTCTTACTTTCTTTTTTTATCAGGAAAGTTATGCTTTATTTTTTGTGAAGGAGTGTAAGAGCCTGCATCATGGCTCATCACATAAGAGGGTACTATCTGAGCCTGCATGGGTTTGTATGAAAAAGACAGTATGGCTCTCAGTTGCAAGTGGACCATAAAATTGTGCTGCAACCTACACAAAGAAATAGAGGCTATAAAGCCATCAAGTGCACTGCTGCTATGCAGTAACCCCAGCCGTTGTCAATGTTTGGGATCCACTTCTATTAACCAAAGCTTTCTTTATGTACTACATACTCTGTCATTTATTTAAGTACCAGCAATTAACACTACATATTCCCTGGAATGGAAATGTATGGATGACCATAGCTGTTGTGACAACCTCTTTAACTATTTTTGGATGTTAGAAATTAAAAATGTACAAGATGTTATTTATTCTTAAAGTATATGCTTCATCATAACTTTTACTATTAGCATATTTAAGCCTAATGCTAGAAATAGTAATAAAAGAAAGTAAGGGCAACATATATGACGGAAGGCGCGTCGAAGTGAATAGTCAAGTCTCATTTTCAGTGTATAATGCACCTGATGTATGAAAGTGGGTTTTGTGCGCTCATAAGTGGTGTGTAAAGTTCGACGCACCTTACCTATGTGTTTGGCGCATTACAGAACTTAGGCGCATTAGTAATGCGCCTAACATGTATTAAGTATATAGACAGTCTGGAAATAAGAGACAAATCATTAGAATAGCATGTCAGTGAATAGAAACTATGGTACTGATCCTGCTTGGTGGACCACAGGTCCCAGCAATACCTGTGCTGTGCTGGCTCTTGCTGTATGTAGAATAAAGGGTGAGCGCAGCAAAAATTAATTTCAAATTTAATGTAATAAAAATTTAAAATATAACAATCTGACCAACATAATCAGTGGGTTATTTAATGTAAAATTAGTTTAAGATTCTATGAATTTTAAATACATTTTATAGGAGACATTTCTATATTTTGGGGACATATATTTTAATATTAACTTTATATGATCAAATTTTTCATTAAATTTAAACCATTACATTTTATACAGTTTGATAATAATAATTAGTGTTGAGCGATTACGTTGGCTATCGACATCGGGCGATAGTCGATAGTCGGCCACCATCGATAAGGTTTTTCGATAGTGAGCAGTCGATTATGAGCGATGACCATTAAAGTCTATGGGAGAGCAACAACACCTTCATTCTTACACCCAAACAGGGCTGGAGAAGCTGGAATTAACAGCCACAACAGTCAATGGATACGTGCTACATCTTAGGCACAAACACTTAGGCTATAAAAGCCACAGAAAAAAAGTCACACACCATTCACAATCCCTGTCTTGTACCACAGCATGACCCTTAAACCTGCATCACCCACAAATTAAAAAGTGCCAGAAGCAGTATTATTTGAACCATCATTTTACTTGAACTGGGGATTGAATACCCTGTCCTGGAACGCAGCAGAGCCCCCAAACCTGCATACCACAGATTAA
>JAODAL010070871.1:0-15749 GCA_025379985.1 Phyllomedusa bahiana
CCCGGGAGAGAGCTGTAAACAATGGATCACAAATGGAGCAGCTAATACAAAAACGGTGCAAATTTTTAAAAATGGAATGAGGAAAATGTTTTTTATTTAATTTGTAACTTCCCACGTAAATTCTACTTCGTGGTAAAACCCCCCTTTAAAGCCACTGAATGTTTAAATAACAAAATATAAATAGATACAAAAAAAGTAAAGCCATAACTTTAAGACACAAGGCTGGGATCGTTAAAAAAAAAAAAACCTGGTTCATTGGGGGGCCCTTTGGTCAGGCACTAAAACAGCAAGGTCCATATATGTAATTAATGTGTTCATAAAAAAATAATAGAAAATTTGGTATTGATTTTGCAAAGCACACCACAAAAAGCAGACATTATTGTGCCCGGGTTGTTTGGCAAGTGCTTTTTGGGCCTGCTTTCAGCCCCAAAGCCACCTACTTTTGAAAACCCAAGGGTTCAAATTTTTTTCGAGGACCCAGAAAAAGTAGCCAAAAAAAGAAAAAAAAAAAAACATATTTATGCCCAAAAGGAATTTTTTTATTCCTGCAAAAACACATTCCGTTAAAAAAAGCACAGTCCAGGGGTCCCCCCCCCCCCCCCAAACCTTATTTTTTTTTGATTTCCTGCCCTTAACTGTGTGCCGGGCTGCGCCTCGATACCCCAGCTCCCTTTTAAGGTGTACAAGTAAATATTAAACAAAAGCTAACAAACAGCTTGTGTTTTTTTGTGCGCCTGTGTTAAGTATGTTGAAAGGTCACTTCGGATTAATTCTCCCCCGCTTCTACCCCCCGGTCTAATTTGGATTCAAGCTATGCTGACAGAGGTTTTTTTGGTGTGTTAAGGGCTTTTAAAAACAAGATCTGTCGGCCTTTGTGATAGCCTGAGTTTTAAAACTAGGCCCTACAGCTTTATAAGAGCCGTTTTTTGTGGGATTGGTTAAGTAAAGGGGCCGCCTTCAAGCCTGTCCTACTTGTTAATAGCTTGCCCTTTGCCACATCAGTACGGCACTGGTTGCCTTTTTATTTTGGTGCACCCCGGGTTTTTTTGAAAGCTATTATATTTTTCTGTCATCTATTTCCCGCGCACCAGGTTATTTCACTCAGTGGACGTGTGAAATGAAACTCAGTGGAAATGCTATTTTTCCCAATCAAGCCTTTCCACACAGGAAACAGCTAATGTTTCCCTAACATGACAAAAGAAATCAAGAAAACAGATCTAAAACAGATTGCCAGGAGGAAATTATTCCGGTGGACTGGGTGAGATAATATATCATAGGACACCCATAAGGAGGGATGATGTAACGTATAGCACCGGGTGCTGGGGGTGAGCACTGAACAGTACTGATAAGATTATAAGGGTGTTAAGGTATATTCACATGTGGCAGATTTGTTGCAGAAATGTGTGCGGCTGGCCGATGTCTTGGAGGTTGTGTTTCTCCTTGTAGAGTCTTGTAGCCAGTCAATGCTCTTTAGGAACAAAGTAAATGAGTCTTTCTTGTCTCTTTAGCACAAGAGTGTATCGGGGCTAACATCATTGTAAGTCAATGTCCAACCCATAAAAGACTCTGAAAACAAAACTAGTGAACTTTCAGAAGTTAGAGGATCTATCTGTAAAGAGCTTTCTTGCCCCTCATCAGTACATGCCTATACCATTAATCACAAAGGGCCTTGCAGAAATCCGTGCCCATGCTGCTAAAACAACCCTATTCAACTGGAAGGAAGGGATCTTTTAGAAGTAGAAATTTCTTCCAAAAAACTTTTACATGTAAATATAACCATTAAATGGGTTTTCTCATCAGGCTGTTTCACAGAGCCTGCTCTCCACAGCCTGCTTCCTGTTTAGGCTGTGGGCGGTTCTACAGAAATGATTGACATATCAATAGAAAAAAGCAGCTCTAGGCTTGATATGCCTAAGAGCCCACCATGCCACTGGCCCAGTGGGCGTTTCCCTTATTCCCATGTGGGCCAGTCTGAGCCTACACTTACTGCTGGGTTCCCCCACAGACTACATATAACTGTGGGTCTCCTCAGTTATACTAAGTTGTATTTTTACTTCTTCATTTTTCTTTAGACTACCAGATATTCAGTTTGCAGCCTGCTCTTAGTTTCAGATTTTCTCTTGTAGGAGTGTCCTTTCAATCATTCATGCTGGATGAGTCTGGTGTCAAAAAGCTGTCGTAGCCCTGTTCTATACATGCATGAACAGGCGCACTCCAAACTTTGGGGCGATAAGCGCAGGAGCGACACTTTTTCATGCGCCAAAGAGTATGGGCATTCTGGGTGAGCCGCACCACATTTGTAGAATTGGACACATTTATTATTCTTTGACGCCAAACCTAGGCGCATAACAGAACAGCCAGACCAGGTTAAAGGTGGTGCCTGAGCCTGAGTTATCGTATTGGCCCTAGACTGCACCTGTATGTATGACCTGCAGAAGAACAGGTTTATATATTCTGGCGCATACTATACATTAAAGCTATTTAGAACTGGCCTGTCGGTGCCAACTTTCATACATGTCGCCCTTTATTTTTCGAAGCCTAGCATTTGGCATTGGTGCTTTGTTTTCTCTCTACACTTGTACAAAGCCTAATTAATTCTTCCCTTGCAAACTGAATTGTGTGTGCTCTACTTCCTCTCTACAGCCTATGTGAGCTGCCCTTCTTGGATGCTCCCCCCCTCACACACACACACACACACACACCGCCACCTCTATACTGTAATCTTCAAGAAATTTAGAAATTGATTTATTTTGCATTTAAAACAGACAACTACTTTGAGAGAAGAGCATAACAAAGATTGCCCATATATTACACACAACATCAGTTCCTCATGGTGTAGTATTGACTAGAAAAGTATAACCGACTCCTATACACATACAGGAAAGTCTGGAAAGCTTATTGCAGATGAACAGCTACCAGAATATGCTGACACAAGTCAGTACTTTAAACTGCAATTAAATCTTTAAATTAAAGAAACAAAGCAGCACTCCAATTTCTTTCTAAAAGTGTAGCTTTATAACCCTATGCCTTGGATGAACAGCAGCATTCCAGTCCCTCCTTGAAGCCAACTTGAAAATGATTCCATAAAGGGGCTGCAACGTTGCCATTCATTTAAAGCATTGGTTAATAAAGCTACTAGTTTTGGAAGATGTTGGGGTGCTGTTTAGTTTCTTCAAGTTGTGGATTAATTTAGTTAAAAGAGTCTGAACCTTCGAAAGGTTATCCACTGTATGTATTAGTGTTTTTGGTGGTGCTACCCCCATACACTTCTTTTAATTTGTAATTTAAACCTCCCTAAAGAGGACCCGTGGCCCTTCCTCAGATGTCTGTTCTAATAAATCCTAGTGTTCCCCATGAAATAACAATTCTGGAGCCTCTTCTCTTATAACTCTGTGTTGGGCTCTTCCTCTGTTATCCCTTCTAAAAATGTATAACTAAATCTGTCAGATGGGTGTTACCATTCCAGTTTTCAAAGGGGTGTGTCCTGCACACACTGTCACCACTGATTGGACAGTCCATGACTGTGCAAGGACACACCCCTAATTGGTAACTCCCAGCTGACAGATTTAGCAATACAGTTCTAGAACGAATAACCGAGGCACAGCACAGAGTTAAAAGAGAAAATACTTCAAAATTGTTATTTCACGCAAGTATTTATCAAGACTGACATGTTCATTACGACATTCCAAGAGCAATAACTTTTACTTTTTCATCCACATAGCTGTATGAACCGAGTGTGCATGTTTATAGTCAGGAGAAATAGGAGTCATGTGGCAGTCAACTCGCTTATGCAGTTCTAATATGCTCACAAACCATGTCCCATTGGTTTAAATAGTAAATACATGCCATAGTTCACATTATGGGTGACATGTATGGACAGGGCTGGCGTATTTTCAGCCCGACATCAGGCGCAGCCCCATTCGCATTAGTTTAAAACCTCCTTATGACACTATCAGGCGCATTACATAGCACCCTTGGCACTTTGTAATGTGGCTGATTTTGGGGGGTGTGCGGGAGGTGGGGCGCATTAGAACCGTACGGAGCTATAGATTTATAGCTTCGTTACCGCAATTCTAGGCGTATTACTGCTGGAACAGATAAACCACTTTCAAAGTGGTATACCTGAGGCGGAAATGTCGTATTAGCACTAGAATGCGCCTGATTTATGACCCGCAGTAGAGCGGGTTCATAAATCTGGTGCATTCTATGCTATTATAATGCGCATGAAAACTGGCGTTCAAACACCATAATTCATACATGTCGCCCTATGTGTGTTTTTACACTGCTAATTTGAAATATGTGCTAAAATACACATGTAAATAAAGGGGGGAAAAGAAGCTGCATATGACTTTTTTGATGTGTATTTAATTTATATTGTATTGGGCTGGATTCTCAAAAAATATGCTGAAAATAATGCATCAAAAAACATGCAAAATTAAAAACAATTAAAAAATACTTCAGCTTCCTTTTTGTGTATATAAAGAACATCCTGAAACTCAAAATCAGTACGTGAGAAGCAAAAAAAGGATTTGCTGAGCTACTTAACACTGTATGCAGATTGTTACCACAGAATGGTGTAATTTGTCTAAAAATATAAATTGACATATTGTAGAAAAGATTTTGTCCTATTGCTCCAGAAGGCAGTGGTGTAAATAGCGAAGAGAAAAATAAGGCCCATTTAAGGTTTTGATTGACACCACCACACTCCTGAGCGTCTAATATTGCAGCCCACCTGTGTAGGTTCTCAACGCCTCTAAAAATGTGGAAAAGACTAACCTGAAATGGGTGTTTCCTCTCATTGGGCAAAGCAGCTTTATAGACTCCACCTATGGTTTGTATAGCTTTTAAAGTAAGGATACTGGCATAGGGTCTGTTTCGCAGTGCATTAGCATCTAGAACTTCTGAAGTACAGATGCCATATCCTCTGTGCACTGTTATACAGCACTTGGTGCAGTGCCACACATCCTTTGTATAGTGCCATGTAGCCTCCATATAGTGTCATGCAGCCTCCATATAGTGCCATACATCTTAAGTATAGTAGTATGCAATACCATATAGCCTCTGTACAGTGCCATACAGCCTCTGTATAGTGGCATACAGCCTCCATACAGTACCATACATCCTAAGTATAGTACTATGCAGTACCAAATAGCCTCTGTACAGTGCCATACAGCCTCTGTATAGTGGCCTACAGCCTCCATACAGTACCACATATCCTCTGTATAGTGCCATGTAGCCTCCATATAGTGTCATGAAGCATCCATATAGTGCCATACATCTTAAGTATAGTAGTATGCAATACCATATAGCCTCTGTACAGTGCCATACAGCCTCTGTATCGTGGCATACAGCCTCCATACAGTACCATACAGCCTCTGTATAGTGCCATGTAGCCTCCATATAGTGTCATGCAGCATCCATATAGTGCCATACATCCTAAGTATAGTACTATGCAGTACCATATAGCCTCTGTACAGTGCCATACAGCCTCGTATTAGTGGCCATACAGCCTCCATACAGTACCATACATCCTAAGTATAGTACTATGCAGTACAAATAGCCTGCTGTATCAGTGCCATAAGCTGCCTCTGTCATAGTGGCCTACAGCCTCCATACAGTACCACACATCCTTTGTATAGTGCCATGTAGCCTCCATATAGTGTCATGCAGCATCCATATAGTGCCATACATCTTAAGTATAGTACTATGCAGTACCATATAGCCTCTGTACAGTGCCATACAGCCTCTGTATAGTGGCATACAGCCTCCATACAGTACCATACAGCCTCTGTATCGTGGCATACAGCCTCCATAAAGTACCATCTAGCCTCTGTGCAGTGCCATACAGCTTTTGTGCATTGCCATATAGCCTCCGCACAATACCATATAGCTTCTGTCCAGTGCCATTCAGCCTCTCTATAATGCCATACAGACTCTGTACTGTGCCATCTATCATCTGTGCAGTGTCATACAGCCTCCATGCATTACCACACAGCCTCCATTCAGTGCCATACAGCCTCCGTAAAGTGCCATACAGCATTTGTAAAGTGCCATATAGCCTCTGTGCATAGCCATACAGCCTCCATACAGTGCTATACAGCCTGTGTGCATTGCTGTAACTGTCCGTGCATATTCATATTGTCTCTATGCAGTGCCATACAGGCTTTATGCATTGTTGTACAGCCTCCGTGCACTGTCACACAGCTTCCATGCAGTGCCATACAGGCTTTTTGCACTGCCATACAGCTTCCATGCAGTGCCACAGTGGCTATTTTTCTTAATTGTATATTGAGACAGATTCATGGATCAATTCATAGAACTATTTGTTATATGCACATTACAAAAGTTGTTGCATGGTTTTAATGCTATGTGAAATATGTTTGGTTGTCCACCTCTTCCATGTTAGAAGAACTGGGAAGATGCAGGAGATTTTACAGCTTAATGAATAGAACAGCTGTCCTTCTGTTTTATCACCTTGTCTGGTAAGAACTGTAGTTCAAAGCCCCACTTGTCATGCAGTCATTTAGACTGAGGAGGTGAATATCTCAGGCGGACACTTCCCGAGCCAATTCCAGCTTGTCACAGGATGATTAATGAGTTGAGGGGACATTGAAAAGCTTTTACAACCAGGTGCGAGGAGGGAGCCAAATTTATTTTTAACCCATTGCATGTAAGTAAGGCCAAAAGGGAAGCGCAATAACTAATTATGCTTCGAGAGCACCAATCACATCTGTCAGTCACTGGTATTAAGTCCTGATTCACATAACACCGGGTTGAGACTCATAATTAATCATCTTAATCCATCACAGTATAATGTAAAACCTGTTCATTGTAAGTTCAGAAAGGTAAATGGGAAGAGTATTTAAACAGCTTTCACATAGTACATCTATATAAGAGTGTCTAATCAAAGTGTTTGGAGTGACCTTATTACGTCGCGGCCATTAGAAGTCTGAACCCATGTTTTTTAGGGTCCAGCTCGGCAGTTTAATCCTATTAATTGCAAAGTGATTGTTTTCTTGGTTAAATCTTACTGTTTTTTAGTGCTCAAAAGGTATAATTGTCATATGAGCCAGTCTCAAAAATATATTTACTATTTTGCCATAGGCAAACTTAAACTCTATCAGTTCTCTATCTATAAAACACTAAAACGTAGCTTTTATTATGTATAACTCTTAACCTCTATACACACTATTTAAAAACCTGATTTCTAACCTCTCAATTTATCCCTTTCTACTTCTGAAGGAATAACTCCCTTTCCATGATCAAGTCTGGTGGAACCCCACCTATTAACAGGAAAGCCTTATATATACAGTAATTTACTAACTCCAGTAGGGGATCCCAAGCCTCCCACTTGGGCAGTCATCCCTAATCTAATGGACATGAACTATATAAGGTTTCCTTGTGATACCCTCTGCAGCGGGTGACACTTGTAGACAGAGGTGAGAAATCACAATTTAAAATGTCATGCCTGACCTCCCCAACATGTTTCACCTGCTAAACTGGCTAAATCTATAGAAACCTATGGGCAAAAAAGTGAGTTTTAGATCAAAACCGTTTCATACATGTGGCCCATAGATTCATACACTATACATCAAACTTGTGCAAGGAAAACAGCTGTCAATAACTGCAGTGTACCTGGGGCCTACCAGTGGAGGTGATCCCTGGGGACCACTAGTGGAGTTGATTCTTGGGGCACACTAATAGAGCTGATCCCTGGGGCCCACCAGTGGAATTGATTCTTGGGGCCCACCAATGTAGTTGATCCTTGGGGTGAACCATTGGGGTTGATTATTGGGGCCCACCCTACTGCTACTGTACATAACTGCACATAACGCTTGCACTGCCTCTTTTTCTCTGCATTTCACCCTGAATAGAAGCCCCAGGGCTCAACAGGCCCAGGAGTCCATAAGGGCTTTCCCCAGCTCCCCTATGAATCAGTTCAAGGCTGAATAACTGACAACATCTGATCTTCTTTAATGGTGGAGGCCGGAGAGAATTTCAGTGAAAAATCACAGCAACATTTGTAACTTAAAGGAGTTTTGCCACAATCTCATTTCATACCTCCTGCATCCAGCTCATCAGCTCTGTGTGCTCAGAAGGAGAAGTGTGTGATTTGTTTGAATTGCATATCACATGACCCAGCAGGTGACATCACCAGGACTTTCCTCTCTCTAGTCACAGAAAGGTCTGTTTATGTATAAAGCTGTGAATAGCTCAGAGGTAAAGTTTTTACCTCACAGCACAAGGGTCTTAGGTTAAAATCCCTGCAGGAACTAAACTTGTGGATTTTTTTTCTCTTTATCAATGCACATACCTCATTGAGGTTTCTTTTTTAATTTATTTGCACTGTTTGACTAATTACTAAGGAGCACAGAGGACAGGAGTAAAGTGACAGCACCTGGGGTTTGAACACTCAGTAGCTGCCTGAGAGGAGAACTGATGTCTGAGCATGTGCGACCAGCCCTGGTCGTATCCCCTGGAGACGAGCTGTAAACAATGGATCACGAGCAGCTAAGACAAAAACGGTGCAGAATTTTTAATAATGATGAATGGTGAAAATGTTTATTATTTATATTGCAAGTTTCCCACATCAATTTTGCTTTGTGGCAAAACCCCTTTAAAACTGAAATACATAGAACAATATGCAGTATGTTTTATTCACAGTTTTTTTCAGTGCTAGCGCCTTATAATCTTGGTGGGCAACAGGTTGGGTGGCAACCATCAAGCAGGTTTAGATCCATTTTTTTGCCTGGGTCCTTGCCAACAGTACCAACCAAAGTGCCATGTTAGGGTCACCCCATATTTATTACCACCACCCTGCAGAGCCTTTCTTCTTTGCAACGTTTACTGCCCTAGTCATTGTTTTCTCATTAGTTGGGCAGCAATAAACACATATGTAAAGATTTTATTATAAAAGGCCACAAGGGAAATTAATTGCTAGGTTGGTTCCCTGACCTACATTACAACTGTTGACACTGATGAATCCTGACTGGTGATGGTCTTGCTAATTTTAAACATATCTTTGACTTTCTTTGTATGTTTAATGTGTACTGTCATTATGGAATTTTGCATGGTCCAAAAACATTATAAGATATGTGACATGACACAACCTTGATGCACATATGCATTAGTTGATGGAGATTTAGCTATTTGCCAGCATCTCAATTCCATCCATGACCCTCTTAGTGAATGAGCAATTCTATTGGAGTTGTAGTAGAGTGTCTGCTTTGCAATCTTTATGTCTCCTTTAAAATATGTTATCGAGTAAAGAAGAATCTTTGATCTATTTTTTCTTCCAGAGAAAAATATAAAAAGAAAATCATTTTTGGCTCAGTGTTCTCCCTTTCCTTCAATTATTTTTCTGATGGGAATATGTCACATGATCAAAGTAATAATAAAGGCCATGTGTTAGGAATCTCCGATGTACTCCGTAACATCCCAAATTACAAGCATATCTGGAGCTCTTGCCATCATCTGATCACACTTATTAAATTTAGAATATTTGATAAAGAACATACTCAGAGCATAATTTCCCTTACAAAAAAAAAAAAAAAAAATGTTGGGCTACATGGCTTTTAGGCAGATCGTCTGTAGTAATTCCAGTGTTAGAGACAGCTGCATCCCACAAAAAGACGGAGCTCTCTTTGGTACACTGCAGCAGCCTAAACAACTCTTCAAAGGATTTGCCTAACTAAACAATCCTCTTTGTTTTAAAACACCTCCTAATTTGCGTTCCATAAATGTTCCTACGCCTAAACTAATTCTACAAGTATAATATTTCAATAGTCATTATGCACACCTGGAAAACAGTTTATATGTTTGTACCACACCTAAAGGCATGTTCACACGGCTTAAAATGGGCCGTATTTCGGTCCGTAATTACGCGGCGAAGTGCGCCAATTACGGGCCGAAAACGGCCCATTCATTACGGTAATTCACAGTTCTCATAGAGAACTATGGATTACGTCTCCTCTTCCTGCTCGGCGAATCCGCCGGGCGGGGAGATAATTGACATGTGAATTACTAGCGGCGTATACGCGCCGCTGGCAATTCAAGTCAATGGGCCGGCGAAGTACCGGCCCCCTGCTCAGTCCCCCGCTCCCGCCCCCGTCCACACGGCGTAATTGCGGGGCGTAATTACGTCCCGCAATTAAGCCGTGTGAACATAGCCTAATAGTGACTTCACAGGTACCTGCCACTTTCTTTTTTTTTGTGGGGTGGGGGTGGCTACAAAAAACAGAGTAAGGCTATGTCTACATTGCATCAGAAAAAAAACGGCCCCAAAAAGCGGCCGTTTTTTTCTCTGATGCAGGACCGCGGTTTTTGTCACGCTTTGTGACAAAAGCCGCGGTCTCTTCTCGTTTTCCTGACGTCCCCCATACAATTGTATTGTATGGGAAGACGTCAAGAAGACGAGAAGCGGCGGCATATTATACAACATGTTTTATAATACACCGTTGCCGAAAGACGGGCAGAAAAAAGACGAGCTGTATAGACAGCAGCTCGTCTTCTCTATTGCCGTCTATGGGGCCGCAGGAACGATCGTATCTGCGGCGCTTTTAAAAAACGAAAAGCGCCGGAGATATGATCGTTTTCCTGTGCAGTGTGGACATAGCCTTATAATGAATGATATCTCCGCATAGGTACAGCGATATAGTGTATAGAGCCCTGAGGATTTATTGTGTTTACGAACTGTCCGGTGTGTTATCACTGGTGGATTTTTTTTTTTTTATGAGTCTACATGACGGGCTAGCCGGGGGGGTGAAAAGGGTAGCGTCCTCCCGGCCCCAGCAGCCTAGGGGGGCCCCCAAAAGCCTTCTGCAACATAGAGACACCAACTTTGAAATGGACATGGTAGCGGGGGGGGCCCTTTTACTCTTTAAAGGGCCCCGAGTTGAGGTTAGCTTGTACAGTGATATACTTTTTTGGGAAAATGCTCTCTGAGGGTTGGCTGAACCACTTTCACCCTTTTTCTATGGAAAATTGATACTTTATGGAAAAATTGATTCTTTTGTTTGGGAAACGAATCCCACATTTTGGGTTAAAATTTTCCTTAAAAATTTAGTATACGTCTGGAAAAAATTAAGAGACCCCTGCAAGTTTTCTAAAAATCGCTCTCTACCTTTTTGACAGCCATTCCATTCCAGTGTCAGTCGAATTCCAACCAAAGTCCACCTCATTCTACTAAAAGGGAATCTGTTGGCAATTTTTTTTTTTACTTATTAAATAAAGCCCCTGATCCATATTCTTTTCCTCTCAGTCGTTTTTATATCCTGATTGTATATTTATCTATTCCACCGTCTTTATGATTGTGGGGAAGACATTCTTGTTTGCACGCTTTAACAGCATAAAGGATGTTTTACGCAGTTCATGCAAAGGATTTTAAAGACAGTTTCTGTCTCATAGTTTGTATAGGAGAGTTTTCATGTGAAGGGGGGGGGAAGGGGGAGCGTGACTCTCCTTTGTGACTGGTGGATCCTGTGTTATCTGTACAATGGTGTTCCTTTCAGTTTGACCCTGCTTTTACTGAAAAAAGGACACTGCTAAAAAACTCTTAAAAAAACAGGAAGTGTCAGACGATTATTGGGCCCTAGTGGCCAAAGTGAAACTACAGGTTTTAAAAATTATTTAAAAAAATACTGAAAGTGAAAAAAAATTAAAAAAAAAAAACCAAAAATTTCCCTAAAAAATGTGTTTTAACATAAAAATGTGATTTAAACAAAAAGTTTTTTTTTGATGACACATTCCCCTGAAATGTGCTTCTGATTGGTGACCCACCTGAACCAAATCTTATTTAATAAAGGAAAAGAAAAAAAAACACTGCGTGGTCTTCAAACCCTCTTGCAAAGGAAAAAGGGTTTGGCAAACAATTTCTAAGAATACCCAAAAAGGGAAATTTTGAATGAAAAAATAGGTTATTCCCCCAAAATACTGATTTCTGAACGTTCCCGATTTAAAAAACATTAGTTTTTGTTCTAAAGAAATATGAACTCGTTTTCTTTACATTATTTGAGGTCTGAAGCTGCTTTTTATTATTATTTTAAAGATTTGCAATTTACTGCAAAAAAAATACAAATTTTTTTTGCTTTAAATTTCGGAGACTTTTTGTCAGTGTTTATATATTAAAATAACAATGAAAAATTTGTCCCCAAAAATTTTCCCTTTGAAGGGAAAAATAAAAAAAAACTAAAAATTTTGCAGTGGTCTCTTAATTTTTTCCAGAGCTGTATATGGTATACAGCACCAGGAGTGTTTGCCAGCTTCTTCTTTAGCTGTGGAATATGGGGATCTTTGATCATATAATGCCTTATCTTGCAGTGGGCATCATTCACTCAATGCTTTGCGTGAGAGGAGAAGAGGGGGAGTATCTGGGATTGATCTACTGGTATTTATTAGTGCATATGTGCCTCACAACTACTCCAGTTTGTTTTTTGCATGTAAAAACCCTGTTATTAAACAGTGGCTTTAGTTTTTTGGCCAAAACCCCCTATAAAAAGCGTGGGACTGGCAATATGCGTGGGGAACAGTGCACCCGCATGGACTTTATTTGGTGATATTGTTCTTCTGTTTTCTCCTTTTGCGCTATTTGACATTGTAATATCTATGATCATGTCCATACGAATTCTCTATTGTTAATAGCTTGGGGATCCCTTTCTATGACCATAATTGGGGTGTTTTAGTCTCTTATATGGGACTGATTTCTTACTGTTTTGTAGTTATTAGTAGAGTTTTTAACATTTTTGTATCCGCTTTTCAGATTCCAAAATAGTTTTATCAATAAAGATGTGCAGCTTTTGTTCTGTGCCATATCTTTCTCTTTATTCTTAATAGTGGTGCATTCACTTCTTTTGGCACAGCAGGCTGCACTCTATGCATATTTATGCTGGTGCCTATTTATTACTTTGCTTTTAGTGTAAAGAAAATGATATTTGTTTTACAAAAATTTTTCAAATTAAAAAACAGCAAACGTTCAAGTTTTTAGGGGCCCCCTTTAGCAAATTTTTTTGGATCCCTTTTGCTGCAAGACAGTGCAGTCTGTTGGGGTGTTTTTAAACTTTGCAAAATTAGAGGCTGCAATTTTTTCCCCTTCTTTTTGCAAATTCTCTAGTTCGTCTGATTGGGTGGCGAATGTTTTGATCAACAAATTTTCCAGTCCTGCCGCAGATTCTCAAAGGGATTTAGGTTGGACTTTGACCGGTCTTTTAACCTAATATGTTTGATTTTAAAAACCTTACATTTTTAGCTTTGGGGTGATGTTTGGGGTTACTCCTGCTGGGAAAGGGGAACCCTTTCCCAGTCTCAAAACCCTTTTTGATTTAGGGGAGGGCCAAAAAGCAAAGTGAAAAAAAGCCAAAATCCAAGTCATTTTCACTTTCGAACTGGCCTCACCCGGGTGTTTTTTGGCAAAATCTGGGATTGGATTTCCCGGTGCCCCCCGGGAAAAAGGTGCGGGTCTGAATGCTCCCCCAGAAAATAGAACATGTTCCATATTCCACCGGACATTTTTAGTTTTTAATTTCCCTCAGTAAAAAAAATGTCTTGTAGGAATCAGCACGGATTTTTATTGAGGCCCCCAAGAAACAAAATCCCCGTGCTGGTAGATTAGCCTTACAGGTTTTCCTCCGGATTTAAATATTTTTGTCCATCCACATCCCACAACTCCGAGAGGCTTTTCCCAGCCTGTGAAGAAACCTCCCCCAAATGATGGGCCACCACCCCGTTCCCTGGGAAAGGTGTATCAGGGAGTGTGTTGGGGGGCTTTATTCCACCATAGCATTTTGGGGAAAATTTGGCCAAAAAGTTCCTTTTGGCCCTTTTTGACCAAACACCCCATTCCCCAGCTGCTGTGTCCGTTTTTGCAAATGAAAGGGGGCCTTTTAGCTTTCTTTCAAAATGGGCTTTCTTCCTGTCACTCTTCCATAAAGTCCAGATTTGTGGAGTTCACAACTAATAGTTGTCCTGGGGCTAGATTCTACCATCTGAGCTGTCTCTGCAGCTCCTCAAGAATGACCCTGGGCCTCTTGGCTGTCTCTTAATTTGTCCTTCTTGCTGGGCTGTCAGTTTGGGTGGAAGGCAGTATTGATAGGTTGCAGTTGTGCCCTACTCCCCTTTTATGAGATAATTGACCAGTGCTCTTTTGAGATGTTTTAGAATTTGGGGATTTTTTTATTTTTTTTAAACCTAACCCTGTAAACAATTTGCCTAATTTTTCCCCCGATTTCTGGTGTGTTCCCTTTTTTTTATGATGTGCTTGTACTTTAAAGTTCTTTAACAACCTCTGAGGGCCTTTTCAAAAAAGCTGTACTTTAATGAGAATAAATACAGGAGATGTATTACTTATTTTTTACTTTAAAAAAACAAAATTTTCACTGGATTTTATTTAGTGGTATCAATACAGAGGGATGCATACATATGAAAACCACACTTTTACATTTAATTTGCAGAAATCTGGCAAAGCACATATAATTTTCTTCACACTTGACACATATTTGTTACTATATCATAAAATATCAAAACAATACATTTCAGTTTGTGGCTGTAAGTATTAAAAATAAGGAACATACAGGGCCATGAATACTTTTCCAAGCCACTGCATGTTATTATAGGAAAAGCTGATTATAATCCATACTTAATCAGGGCTTAGGAGTCAGTGGGGGGGTTGGGGATCATGACTGAAAGTTACCTCTATGTACACTAACACAAAAAAGACTGCAAATCACTAAGTAGGGCCACCCACTGGACTCCAAAGCCTAGGATGAGCAGGAATTTAAATCAATAATTAACAAGTTATACTAAAGTTATACCATTTTCAAAGTGGCTTACCTGAGCGAGAAATGTCGCCCCTTAAGCGCTGGAATGCACCTTGGTGGAATAGGGATAACTGTATTGAATTGAAAATTTAAAGGAACCCTTTTTTAAAACTGGTCGCCATTTTAATAAATTTTCCCTGACATTTGTTTTTGCTAATCTTCAGGTTTTTCAAAGCAGATGAAATTTAACTTTGATAAAGTACACATAGCAAAGTTTCTTTGACATTTGCACTAGAAAATACAGGGCATCGTGATTATACAACATACAAATTAAAACCACATGTGGGAATCTATGCTTTTTTAAATTTTAATAAAAGTAATATGTTGACTTTTTAAATCATTCGATTTACATAAACCCCCAAAAGAATGAGGATATGGGCACCGTGTGCTCCGTTGTACAAAAATTTATGCCGTTGTAGACGGGTTCATAAATCAGGGTATTCCTAGACTAATTTATGCTCATGAAATGTGGCGTTTAAAGGGGGTCCCTGGCTACAAGGGGGGGCCCTGACTACAGGGGGGCTCTGACTACAAGGGGACCCCTGCTCAAGGGGACCCTGATACCCAAAGGGGGGCCCCGGTTCCTAAAGGGGGGGCCCTGGTACTAAAGGGTGCCCCGTCAAGGGGGGCCCCCCGAACAAGGGGGCCCATGGTACCTAAAGGGGGGCCCTGGGTACCTAAAGGGTGCCCTGGTAAAGGGGTCCCTGGCCAGGGGGGGTCCTGACTCAGAGGGGGGTCCTGATCGAGGGGGGTCCCCGGCTCAAGGGGGGTCCCTGGCTACAAGGGGGGGGCCCTGGTACAAGGGGGGCTCTGATACGGGGGTCCCCTGGTACAAGGGGGGTCCCGGTATAGGGGGGCCCCCGACTACAAGGGGTCCCCGGCTACTAGGGGGCCCTGGCTTCTACAGGGGGCCCCTGACTAAAAGGGGGGCCTGGCTAC